>CABHPH010122800.1:9720-46400 GCA_902168325.1 Peromyscus nudipes | reverse complement strand
TTGTTTTGTTTTGTTTTGTTTTGTTTTGTTTTGTTTTGTTTTGTTTTGTTTTGTTTTTCGAGACAGGTTTTCTCTGTGTAGCTTTGTACCTTTCTTGGAACTCACTCTGTAGCCCAGGCGTATTGGGTTTTTCTAAGATCAGTAGAGTGTTTCTAGTGTGATTTTTATGATGCTGTTATCAGCTGACTAAACAGAACGATAACAGACATCAAGCCATGTTTTCCCTCTTTCCCTTTGTGAAGGAGTGCTCACATTCAGTACAGCATTGCAGCCTTGTGTGGTAATATGGCTTCTTAACAGGACCATAGAATTTCTGAAGGGCAAAGCACAGGCCTCAGAGTTGACCTCACTCTCTGAGTGAATTTGATGAGCGTCCAGGGCTGGGAGCAACCAAGCAGGACAGCACAGAGATATAGACAGTAACCTTGGGACCAGCAACTGAGGCTTCTTTATATATTTACTTTTGAGTTCTAAGGCCTTGGACATGTTTCTTTGAAACCTCACTTCTCCTGCACAGTAGAGTTTGGGGTAGTCTGTCTCATAATTCCCTGGTGTTCTGGGAACCTGATGAGATAGCATCTGTGACACCTTTGGCCTAGTTCTACTGCACCCAGACCAACCTGGTGACCTTGTGCCCATCATCTGCCCAAGCACCTCTTTCTTACCAATGTGGGCTTGGTAACAGTGATAACACCTAGTTGTCTTCAAGCCCAAGGAGACATTAATTGAAGTGAGCATGATGAGTGCCAACCAGATGTGATTGCTTCCGGGTAGTGGGCCTCTTTTTTCCTTAGCGTTTTCGCAGGTTGGGCAAGGAAGAGAAGGTGCCTTTCTCTTGCAGTTACTTCCCAAACTATTGTCTGTGGTCAAAAACAAAATGCAATCCAAATAAAGACCTGGCTTTACTTTAGAGAATCACTGTGGAGATTGGCACCCCTCTCTGGGGACACACAGGATTCCCTAGGAACTTCTCTGACAACTTCTGCCCTGAGGGACCCCACCATACCCAGGCCTCCTGATAAAAATGCAGTTGAGGCCCGGTTTGATCATCTCACCTGAGGTGGGGGTAGGAGGGCTGATTCCTTCTGTAGTATTCATAAAGCCAGTGTGGACTACTTAACAAATATGGGATGTAAAACACAACTCTTCTTTTCATTTTTAAATTGAAAATAGACTCAAGCTCTTGTGTGCTTAGTGAATGGAAGGTTCCTCTGTTCCTCTTGGAGACTCCATCCCTCTTCTCCTAGCTCTCCTAGAGTACCCTCACTCAAACTTATGCTGCTTGAAGTTAAATATTAGGAGGCCCAACACCTCAGAAGGACAGCTGGTGGGAATCTGCACTGAAATCTAGAAAAAAACCAATTGATAAATTTCTTTTCTCAGGTGCAAGAGATCAGCTAGGAGAGAGACGGACACCATGGACACCTTTGTGGACTCTGCATGGTACTACTTCAGATACACTGACCCTCACAACACTCATAGGTAATGCCCCTACTGTGTGACAGATAGCACTTTGCATCCTCCACGAAGCAAAAACAAGATGGAATTAGATATGCAAGGGAGGTGCTAGGGACATGCCTGGGAGGATAGAGAGAGGAGCTGAGCTGGCAGAGAGAATACCCACATTGTATGTGTGTGTAGCTGGTACCCAGAGACAGTAGAAGGAGGAGAATTCAGAGGAGCCCTGGACCACAGCAAAGCTCCAGATGCCTCAGTAAGTCCTGTGGAAAGAATGCCCAGTATACATGTCCATTTAGAATACAGGGTGGGCAGATGAGCCCTTGTACTGATCCCTCCTTTTCTTCTCTTAGAAGTAACTGAATACCAAGGGCTGGACCAGAGTAGTTTGTTCCATAGATACAGTGGTGGATATTGTTGGTCAGCTGTGCACCTCATGCCAGGCTCTTAGCTTGGGGAATCTTAGGGACAGAGCCTTTGCCTAGCATGGAAAAGCCTGGGGTTCCATCCCTAATACCAGAGGTGAAGGCTTTTTTAAAGTATGTTATTATTAATTTAGATTTCTTAGCCTAGTAAATTTCAACTATAATACAGATTGAAAAAACAGCTAAAGGAAGAAGATGTGAACGCCCTGCACTTATGGGACTGGAGGGCTGCCTGGTCATGGACTGCAGGAAGACAGGGCAAAGTATTGAGGAGAGCTAAACAGCTTAGTCTCTTACCATACATGATCAATAAATCACCTGAACTAGAAATCAATAACAAATACAAACATTTTAAATAATTAAAGTAAAAGTAGAACCCAAAAGTGTTGGCACATGTGTATAATCCCAGAAGTCAGGAGGCAGGAACAAGAAAACCAAGAATTCAGAGCCAGCCAGGGCTGCACAAGACCCTTTGTCAAAAAAAAAAAAAAAAAAAAAAAGTGACTAGACTGGCCAGATGTGGTGATGTCTGTAGGAGGAAGTTTCTGTCCCACCAGAAGCTCCCAAATAACCACACCAAGGCTTATATTAATTGGAAATGCTCAGCCAATAGCTCAGGCTTGTTACTAGCTAACTTTTTTTTTTTTCTGAGATAGGGTTTCTTCATGTAGTTTTGGTGCCTGTCCTGGATCTTGCTGTGTAGACCAGGCTGGCCTTGAACTCACAGAGATCCGCTGGCTCTACCTCTTGAGTGCTGGGATTAAAGGTATGTGCCACAGCCACCCAGCTACTAGCTAACTCTTATATTAATGTTAACCTATATCTCTTATCTATGCTTTGCCACATGGGTTGGTACCTTTTCTCAGTATGCCCACCTTGTTTCTCTCTGTGTCTACTGTTGACTCCTCTCACTCTTCCCTTCTTCCTCCTAGCCTTCTCAGTTTGGCTCTCCCACCTAACCTTATCCTGTTCAGCTATTGGCCAGTCAACTTCTTTATTAAACCAATCTGCTGTGGATATCTGTATGCTATGAATGTGTTGCTCTGATTGGTTAATAAATAAAACACTGATTGGCCAGTAGCCAGGCAGGAAGTATAGGCAGGGCAAAGAGAGAGGAAAATTCTGGGAAGTGGAAGGCTAAATTAGGAGACGCTGCCAGCCACCACCATGAGAAGCCTGATGTAAAGTACCGATAAGCCACAAGCCACGTGGCAAGGTATAGATTTATAGAAATGGGTTAATTTAAGATATAAGAACTAAATAGCAAGAAGCCTGAGCCATTAGGCCAAACAGTTTAAATAATTTAAGTGTCTGTGCGTTTATTTGGGTCTGAGTGGCTGTGGGCCCTGGCGGGACTGGAGATAACTCCAGCTACACCAATCACAGTAACATATATTCACACAGTGTAAAGGAATATTCCACAGGTATCTTTAATCCCAGTACTCAGGAGACAAAGACAGATGGATATCTATGAGTTCAAGGTCATTCTGTTCTACATAGTGAGTTCCAGGCCTCTAGTTCCTACACAGTGAGACCCTGACTTTAAATTAAAAAGTGCCAAGTTTCAGGCCTGGGATTCAGGGAGAACTGAGGCTAAGACCACTCTTTTTCATGATATACTTTCAAGTGCTGTTTGATTTTTCAGCTCTGTTTGTTTCTTTGACGAGACAGAAACAAAGAAAAAAGAGCAGTAAGTAGCCAAGCAAAGCTGGAATGGGAGCTAACGGAAACTATTCCAGAACCAGGAAAACCTTGACAGGTTGCTCTTGAGCATGGTAGAAATATCCTGGAACTGTATTGTCCACATATGAAGGGCTTCCATTCTGGGCATGGTGGTACATGCCTGTAGTTCCAACACCAGAGGTTGAGGCAGGGGGGTGTAAATTCAGGGGATCTTGTTCTACAGAATGGCATCTTATGTTGAAAACAGGCAAAGAAAGTACTCCCTATTCTAGACTAGCAGCAGAGTGGCATATTTCTGTTTAGACAAATGCTCAAGCCACATTCTGAATAGCAGAGTTATGGTTCCATGATTTGTGTTCATTTCGGAAATGAGTGGGATCCTGAGTAAGTGGAAGGATACAAGGAGACTGGGAACTTCAGAGTAGCTCTGCGTGAGCTACAGAGGAGTGTAAAGGAGGCTTTCCCTTTTCTGGCTGCTTCCCAGCTGTCCTGAGCCCTGCATGGCTCCTCTCTGAACAGCACAGGGCTTCACATCTCTCCTGGCATGCTGTCCCTAGATTCAGCAGAGAGGTGTCCTAGGTAGAACGTAAACTGAACACTTAACCTCATTTATCCCAAACTTGTTTGTGAGATAAATACCAAACTCAACTTTGGCTTTACTGTTGCGTGAAACAGCAGTTGAATTTATTTAATACTTTTAATTTTTTTTCTTTTTTTTTTTTTTTTTGAGACAGGGCTTCACTGTGTAGCCTTGGATGTCCTGGAACTTACTATGTAGACCAGGCTGGTCTTGAACTTGGAGATCAGCCTGCCTCTATTTTCCAAGTTTTGGGGTTAAAGGTCTATGCCCAGCAGCGTTGAATTTAAGAAACCATTGTAGTTGGAGGTTTATTTATTTGTTTGTTTGGTGATTTGGGTGGCTTTGTTTTGTTTTTTTCTTATTTTTAATTTTATGAGATGCTGGCACAGTAGTAACTGCAAAAGCGCCCTGTGCTGACTGCCCCTGCAGTCTCTGTGCAGTCTCAGAACCAGCCAAGAGCATGCTAGGGGAAAGTACTTTGTGGCACTGGGGAGGAAACTCTGAAGTTTTGAAACCAGGGATCACAGATCCTCCAAAGCAAAAGTTCCTGGTAAGTATTGGATCTCCGGTAATTGCCAATACAGTAAGCCAGTGAAATAAGCCAAATCAAACCAAATTAATAAGACCAGATTTAATAAACAGAGCAAAGCAGTTCTCAGATGACTCTTGGAAAGGCAGGAGAGAAATCACGTGGCAGTGCTGGTGACCAGGTCTTAAATACCCCGTAGTCATGATGTTGAGCATCCCCCAGGGAGGAGCTGACCCTGGGCGGGCTCTCTGAGGGGCGGGGTCTGGGTTGGGAGGAGTGAGACCAGAGTGGAGATTCCCAACAGTTCCCTCAGTTGACTTCAAACAAAGGTTGCCTTGGGAACAGAGAGGTCTGTTCCCAGCTGCAATGGCTCTTTCCCAAGGCAACAGCCAGCAAATAGAAGACCTGGAGAGTCCTTCCCTCTGTGTACCTTAGGAGTAGGAGGAAGCTTGACCTTTGGTAAAACCCTGTTGGTCAAGAAGTAGTAGATGAGGAAGTTACTGGACTATTTTGACAGGCTTTATATTAGTTTCATTCCTTCAGTAAACCATATTTGAACTCTTGCTGGCTATTTCAAAGCACTTTTAAAAATAAGACTGAATTCTGTTTTAGAATGAGCATTTACTACCATGTTAGTTTCTATTATAAATGCTACTATTGCCCTCTATTGGTGAGAATTAAAAAAATTTCTATTGTCTAGACATAATAAAAATTAAAGCTAACTATTCAAATAAGCATCCCATGGAGATGTCTTGTTGCTGGTATCTTTTTCTTTTGTTCTTGTTTTACTACAAAAATTACTGGTTTGGTTTTTTTTGTTTGTTGGGTTGGTTTTGTTTTTTGGTTTTTTGAGACAGGGTTTCTCTGAATAGCGCTGGCTGTCCTGGAACTCACTGTGTAGACCAGGCTGGCCTTGAACTCAGAGATCTGACTGCCTCTGCCTCTGAGTACTGGGATTAAAGGTGTGCACTACCATCATTACTACCGGCTCAAAAATTACATCTTTATTACATTTATTTATTTATTGTGTGTGTGAATGTGCATGTGCCATGAGCCATGCATAGAGGTAAGTGGATGACTAGTCGATCCAGTCAACACTGGTTCTTTTCTCACTTATTGTATATGTTTTTCTCTTATTAAAAGAAAGTCACTGTTTTTTCTGACATTAATTCTTTTCAAGGCATATGCAGATTACAATAGGTCTACTTTATGCAGTTGTGGCAAATAAGATTTTTAAATGTCCATTTATTTTTCTCTAGTCCTTTCAGCCCAGCACTGGCAGACTTCTGGATGCCTGTGGATTTGTACATCGGAGGGAAAGAGCATGCTGTCATGCACTTGTTCTATGCAAGATTTTTTAGTCATTTTTGCCATGATCAAAAGATGGTAAAGCACAGGTGAGCATTTGTTTCTGTTTTTTTTGTTTTTTTTAACTTTCTTTTTAATTATTCTTTGTGTCTTTCACATCATGCATCTTGATCCCATTCATGTCCTGTCCTGTGTATCTGCCCTCTGCCCTTGAGGCCCCTCCCCAATAAAATTTAAGAGAAAAAAAGAAAAGAAAAAAAGGAAAATTCTCATCATGGAAGCTGTAGTTTGACATAGTGAGTAAATGCAGTAAACCCTTTTGTCCATATATCTTTACTTGTAAATGTTCATTGCAAAGATTCATTGGTTGGTTTGAGGCCTTTGGTTTCTGCTACACTATAGATGCTGGACCCTCACTGGAACTCCTCTTAGTTATCCTGCTGTTGCCCTGTGTTGTGGAGATCCTGGAGCTTTGGGTGTGCAGGACCGGTCCCTTCACATGCTCCAGCAGATCACAGATGGCGTGGACAATGGGATGGGCCAACCTATAACCCTGGTTCTGGGCCTGGTAGCTGCGGGTTGGTCAGCCTGTCAGCTCTCCCTCGTCCTCACCCCCAGGGTGAGCTCTCTGGCATTGCCCTGGCATGTTCACCCCTTGCAGTGATAAGTGAGGGGTGGGGCCATTTCTCCTGCCTTCATACCCTTAGGGTTAGCTCTCCCACACCTACATCAGCAGGGCCAGCTCTACTGTGTTGTCCAGAGTAGGGGCCATTGTCCCGAGTGCTGCAAGCAGATGAGGGGCAGGGCTAGATCTCCTGCGCTTAGGATCTCAGGGCCAGCTCTCCCACCTGCCTCGGGTTGATGGGGGTATAGGTGTGGGGGGTATAGGGGGGAGAGGACACAGACATCTCTCTCCTGCCCATGCCACCACATAACAGGTGAATAATGGGACAGCTCTTCTGTGCTCACAATATTGGCGCTGGCTTGCCCATACCTCTGGCAATGGGGCTGGCTCTATTGTGCTGCCCACACAAGGTGCAGGGCCTGCACAAGTAAATATTTATAGTACTTTGCAAAAGAATTCTGTTGACAAGCAGTGACTGGAAACAGGTATCTGTTCTGAATCAACGTAAATATGTGTGTAAAAAAAAATTCTGCTTTTCAGATATACTTTAGAAGCCATTGTAGGCCTTTACAATGTGAGGTCATTTATATAACAAACCTCTTAATCATTTGTGTTAGGTTTCAAATCTGGGACAAATGGCTGACGTGCCTCTTTAACATATCAAAGTGGACCTTGCTGCCATGTTCTTCCTGCAGTCCCTCAGTCCCTGCCTGTTACAGAGCCCTCCTGGCTGGCATACCACCCACCCCCACCACCACCCCACCCCACACACTCCTCAACCCAGGGAGCTGGGCTGCTCTTCCCTATATAATTGACCATTTTGGCTACCCACTCTCTTTTTGTACCTTGGGGCCTCCTAGCTCCTGCATCTGGTTTACTCCCCCGCCCCCACCCCATGGGACAACTCAGTCTGGTAATGTCTACTCTGGACTCTCACAAATGTCTCTGCCCCTGGCTGTGCTCTCCCACCTATCTATAACAAACTTTCTCCTCCACCATACCAGGAACAGTCATGTTCCTTTCCTTTTTTAATTTCCTTTTTTCATTCAGTTTGGTGTGGAATGTTTTGGGCTTACATGAAATCCAGCTTTCAGTGCATCTGATTTTTACTTGTGAATGAAAGAGGAGTGTTGTGATGTTATGTGGCTCTTTGTAGTATCTCACACATCTGTCACTGTAAATTGTGCTTCTAAGCTTGGCTGAATCCTTCCCTAATGTCACTCTGAACCTTGTGTATCAGAGCAGAAGACAGCATTGTAAATCCATTGTTTTTTTGTTTTTTTTTCCTGTTGGCCTATAATGTTCCTCATAACATTCAAAAGATGTATGACAGGGTGGCATACTTTTGTAATCCTAGAACTCAGGAGGCAAAGGCAGGAGGATGGCTACAAGCTTGAGGCCAGCCAAGGCTGTATAGTGGATTTTAGGTCATATAGAGAAACTATCTCAAAGATATATGTGCATGCTTTTCCTCCATGGAATATGTTTAATTTATTATTACAATACATTTGGGAATCTGAAGCAAGAAGATCATGATTTGAGGCCAGCCTGGGCTACATAGAAAGACCCTTTCTCTAAGAACCAAAAAATAAAAAGTAGAATGGACATCCATGCTTCAAGGTCAGTATGGGAAGTAAAATGTTATATTACTGATATACCGAGGTGTACACAAGATGCCCCTTCCCAGTCACATCACACCTTTCCCACCACCCCTCTCCCAGATAACTCCTGTAGAACATTTTTGGTTACTTACTTTCTTTACAAATGTATCACTTCTGACGTTATTGCATTTATTATTGTTGTATGTATGTATGATTGTGGGGGGGTGCTTGTGTCAAAGCATGCTGCAGAGGTCACATGACAACTCTGTGGAATCAGTTCTCTCTTTCCACCTTTAGGTCATGAGGCTTGTATGAGAAGCACCTTTATCTACAGAGCCATCTCACTGCCCAGTTCCATTTCTCTGTGTGTTTTAAAACAGCACACATGGTTTGGCTCTTCTGCATTTGACCCTTAAGTGATTAGAATTATATTACACATATTCTATAATATTTTCCTTACCCAGCATGTTTTGAGGTTCAGCGTGGTTGATACATGGAACTACCTTTTTGTTTCATTGCTGAGTGGCATTCCATTGTATGGACTAGAATTTCCATTGCAGAACTTGGGTGATATAGCCATGACTGCACAGTAGCTCTCCACCTTTGAAACTTTTTCATGCTAATCCTTTTTCGTTGTATATATTGCAAGTATTTCCTTATTCTTGGCTTATCTTTTACTTAATGGCATTTTTCAATGAGCAGAAATCCTTAATCTAATATAATAAAACTTAATAGTTGGGGTTGAAGATGGGGTTCAGTGGTAGAGTACTTGCTTAGTATGTACTTGACCCTGGATTCAATCCCCAACACCACAATAAAATAAAATAAAAATTAATCTTCCCCTTGTGACTATTGCTTCTCATACCTCCGTTCCATCATTGAGCACCTTGGACCTCTTTCCACTGATCTTTGCTGTCCTCACCATGAGTCACTGTATTACATCCACTAGGGTCTGCTGGTGGGATCTCTGTTCATCTATTGGTGGCTTGCTGTGAGTTGTCACGTTCCCTAGGGGAGATCCCTACCCTGGTGATAGAATCTCTACTCCATACATTAGTGGCTTGCTCTCTGTTGTGCTGGTTGTTTGCAGCCTTTGCTATTTTAATATGCAAATCTTGATGTCCTTCGAGGAAAGTCCTCTTCTTTGTCCTTCTTCTTCAAGAGAATTTGGCTTTTATCACACCCTTGTTTTTCTTTATCAGTTTTGGACTCAGCCTGTCAAATTTCAGGGCTGGGCATGTTTTTTTGGTATTGCACTGGAACTGTGTGTTTGCCAATCCTGCCATCTCTAATCTTAACATCTGAAATAATCTTTTTGTCTGAAATGTATCCTTCAGTATGTCTTTTTGTTTCCTTTATTGATGGTCCATGTATTTGTTCTTTTCTCTAAAAGTTCATTTCAACTTCATATTTTCAAACATCTTTTTACTTACCATACTGAATATTAAACTCAGAGCTTCATGTGCACTAAACATTGAACTATAATGAGCTCCTTTTTCAGCCCTAAACGTCATCTATAGACGACTCCTCCTTAACACAGGGCTCTGAGCTAGCACTAGCCCTCAGCCTCAGCTGATTTTCCTTGTTGCAATGGGCCGGGTGTGGTGGTTCGTGCCTATAATCCCAGCACACTAAAAGCAGAAGCAGGTGGATTTCTGTGAGTTTGAGACCAGCCTGGTCTACATAGTAGACCCAGCCAGGGTTACATAGTAAGATGGGAGTCTGTTCTACAAACGTTCATGGTTCCCTTTGAGTGACATCTCTCTGTTTGCTATGAACACACCCTCATTGTCTTTGGCATTTTGAAGTTCATTTGCTTTCTATAGGTGTGGACTTCTTTATTCTGATTTATATTTGGGGCTTCTTAATGGTCTCTTCTTCATCCCATCTGTAATGTTGTAAGTGGTGGAAGGCATCGTGGCAATTGAACCCAAGGTACACCACAAAGTCACATCATGCAACAGATCTCGTGTGAGAGGTTTATTGGCGGAGGTGGGAGTATACAGAGGCTGCCTCTGAGCAAAGGTGGAAGGGAAAGAGGGTGGGGAGAGAAGGCACTTGCTTTTTTTTTTTTTTTTTTTTGGTTTTTCGAGACAGGATTTCTCTGTGTAGCTTTGCGCCTTTTCCTGGAACTCACTTGGTAGACCAGGCTGGCCTCGAACTCACAGAGATCCGCCTGGCTCTGCCTCCCAAGTGCTGGGATTAAAGGCATGCGCCACCACCGCCGCCCGGCTATTGAGACAGTCTTACTATTCGGCCCTGGCTGGCCTTGAACTCACAGAGATCTGCCTGGCTCTCCCCAGTGCTAGGATTAAAGGCATGTGCCACTGCTGCCTGGCTTATATGTGTGTTTTAATGGTCTGTTTTTGGGGGGAGGAGAAAGGTTGGCTATGTTTAAACTTACTGTGTAATGGAAGATGACTTTGAACTAATCCTCTTGCCTCCATCTCTCAAGTGTGGGGATTACAGGCATGTACCACTGGGCCCAGCTTGGTCACTCATTTATAAATATTACATATATTACATGTGTCTTTGCTTTTTTGATTTAATGGAATATTTTGATGTTTTTCCCCATCAGAGCATACATATTTCCCATTCTTTTTTAGTTCTGTATGGTGTATCCGTTATTAAAGCACTTACTTATTTTTCTAATTTATTATTATTTTTTTAAAAGAGTGATGCTTTATTTCTTGGCAGGATAGGGGAGTTTATCTTTGTTTTGTTTTGATTTTGTTCGTTTGTTTGTTTTTTTCGAGACAGAGTTTCTCTGTGTAGCCTTGACTATCCTGGAATTCATTGTGTAGAATAGGTTGGTGTCGTTCAAATCTTAGATGGTCTTTTATTAAAAAAAAACAAAAACAAAAACAAAAACCCAGAGCCACATATCAGGGTGAAAGCTGAAAGATCAGAGAAGCAGAACAGCCAGCCACTAGCTCTTATCTCTACGAAATCCTCAGTCTAAGGAGTGCGAGTTCCTGTTTCCTCACGCCTTATATACCTTTCTGTGTCCTGCCACATTACTTCCTGGGATAAAAGGCATGTGTCACCACTGCCTGGTTCTGTTTCTCTCATGTAGCCCAGTGTGGCCTTTAACTCACAGAGAACCAGACGGATCTCTGCCTCCTGGGTGATAGAATTAAAAATGTGTGCCACCACTGCCTGACCTCTACGTCTAATTTAGTGGTTGTCTCTGTCCTCTGATCCCTAGGCAAGCTTTATTGGGGTACACGGTGTATCACCACAGCTTGGCCTTGAACTCAGAGATCTATCTGCCTCTGCCTCCCAAGTGCTGGGATAAAGGGCATGCGCCACCATGCCCTGCAAGGGAGAGTGTATCTTAAGGATCAGTCAGTCCTAACACTGAAATCTTGGGTCAACAGCTATATATGTATTTTCTTTCTTTTCCTAATTTTTTAACTGGGAGTGGTGGCACATGGCAGCACTTGGGACAGAGACAGGTGAATCTCTGAGTTCTAGGCCATCCAGGGCTGCATAGTAAGAACCTATTTAAAATGCTTTTATTACATTTAGTTAGCTTATGTGTGCACATGTGGGTGGGTGTGTGCTTGCCGCAGTGTATATATGGAGCTCAGAAGACGACTTGCAGGGGTTGGTTCTCTTCTTTCACCATGTAGGTCCCAGTGATTGAATTTGCCACCTCAGGCTTGGTGGCAAGTGTCTTTACTTACTGAGACATCTTGTCTATCCCTATTTTAAAATCTTTGATAGATAAAAATGTATGACTTAGGCACATGCCGCTACTTGGAGGGCAAAGGCAAGAGGATTAGCCTTGTATCTATAACTTTCAGATTGTCTGTAAAGCAGACAGAAATTAAGCTTCATTAGAATGAGGTGCTGGAAGCTCCACCCTTAACCCACTCTGTCAGCTCTAGAGTTAGAGCTCTACTGTACAAAGAAATATGCTGGATGTAATTGAGTGCTGAAACTGTCTTTTTGGTCCTTACCCCAGAGACTTTGATGTATGAAAAACAACTAACCTGCATCAGAAAGACACTGAACGTATTGATGTCACTGGGCCCCATCAGATAATTAGTTAAAATGCTTGTGGTTTCGGTTATGTGACTCAGTCTACTTTGCATTTTGTATCTGAGAAAACAGATTTGCCAGTTGTAAATTGTGTCCTGTTACTGTCACAGTCTCATGGAACTTTTGTGTATGTGTATGTGTTTTGATTTTATTTATTTATTTTAAAAACTGACCATCTGGCCCAGGCCAGCCTGGAACTCTTACTCATCCTCTCTCAGGGCTGGGATTATTTATAGGTGTGCACTACCATACCCAACCCAGGTTTTTGCAGTGATTACATAATAATAACGTTGTTGTTGTTATTATTATTATTATTAATTTATTTTGGGTTTTTTTTGAGACAGGGTTTCTCTGTGTAAACAGCCATGGCTGTCCTGGAACTCGCTTTGTAGACCAGGCTGGCCTGGAACTCACAGAGATCCACCTGCCTCCACCTACCAAGTACTGGGATTAAAGGCATGCACCTCCACAGCTTGGCCATAATAATTTTTAAAAGCCATTATTTACAGTATGTAGTCTGCAAAAGGGAGACCCAGGGAGGCTTCTGGTAATTCTGGGTGAGGCTGGCCTCAACTTGGTTTCTTTCTTGTTCTGCATAAGCAGCCACCTGGCCCAGTCAGGGGAGTGGGCATCTGTCTGTCCAGGTCTTCAGTTTTCATAGAAATGACACCTATTGTAGCCTGTCAATCTATGCTTGGAGTTTCCCGAGCTTGCTTCCTCTCTTCTTTCTGTCCTTTAGAGGTAGGACAAAGGTGGCCCTCAATGCCCAGCAGGTATCAGTTGTTCTGATTTCTGAAATTAGTGGAGGAGCCTGGACTAACCTGGAAATGGCGAAGATTCCAGCACTTGTCTTCCTGATTACACAGACTATGCTTCAGTGTAGATGAAAATAATCTGCCCCAGGGGTGCAGTTGAAGTGGTCAGGAGAAGGCTGAGGCAGAAGAATCAGAGCCTTTCCGGTAGAGAGGTCCAACATGGTGGCCAGTTCTGACAGCCTTCACTGGCAATATAGAGTTTCAGATTTTCACTTTTACAAGAGTCTTTTCTGTGCAGTCACTGAGATTAATGAACAATGCAGTTGCTTACACTGGTTTATCCCTGAGTACCATCTGTTGGGCAAGTGAGTGTATGAACATATGGAGATAGTATGCTAGTTATGAATCTGAGTAATGAACTTGGTGATGGGCTGTGATCTCCAACAAGACTGGGTTCCAAGTCCAGCAGCATCCCTTACCTCTGTGTCCCTTGCACCTTCTGTCACTTCGTGCCCCTGCCTTATGGTATTGGTGCTTATTTATGAGCATGTCTTAAGTGGCCTGTTGACTGTAAGCACGCCAATTCATTGCAGACTGCTCTGCCCAGTCATCATGCAAATAGTATTGAATGAATAAGTAAGTGAATCCCCTATGAAGGCAGGCGTGACCTCCCTCAGCCACAGAATGAGGTCCAGATTCTTTCATCCCTGTGCAGCCTTCCCTATAAGAGCAGGAGGGTGGCAAGGATCCCTGGGCCTGGGAAGGGCCCTCCTCTGTGACATCCCTGTGAGCACGCAGGTACTCCTGCTGACCTGTGCTCCAGTGTGAAGTAGATACCTCCCAGCAGACCCCCTTACACAACCATGGCACCCAGTCCCTCCCCTTCATCCTCCTCTTGCTTCCTTTATCTTTTGCCTCCACTTTGCCTCACCCTGCCATGTTGTCCCTACCTCTGCTGCTGGGAAGTTTCTTCATTCATTGAAACAAGCTTAATTTAGTTCAAACCCGTTAATATTATTCAATACTTATTGTGAGCTAGGCACCAAAGGTGTCTTCAAGGACTTTCTTGCTGCTCCTTGGAGGAAGGCAATTGGCGGGTCAGTCACTGGCCTGAACACAAAATAGTGTTTCCTGTCCACCACTTAGAGTTACTGGTACCATATAACACAGCGACCACGAGAAAGCTGAGGAGGCTAACAGGCATCCCAAGGGTGCTGGCTCTGTAGTGGGTCTGGAAGTATCAGTTTGGGGGACAATGTTGATAAGGAAGTAGAAGTATGTTGTCTGGGCAACTCTTGGAAGGAACAGAGGAGGGGAGAGAGGACATTCTTGATGGCCCAGAAAGCAATTGGATGGGATTTGGAAGAAGGCACTCCAAACACGGCCACATTCTTTTCCTTCCTTATACTTGGGAGGGGTCTGGTACAGTTTGGGTCAGTGGTGGCAAACAAACTAGCTTCCCACCATTACACCTCAGTGCCCAGTTCTGCACCAGGCCATAGAAGGCACCCAGTAAATGCATGTTGAATGGATAGATGATACACTTTCCATAATAACTCTGAATCTGCTAGTACAATTGTACTTGTACTTAGATTAAATTTAGTGTCTGTTCTCATTTCTGAATTAGTGGGGGAGCCTGGACTAACCTGGAAATGGCAAAGATCCCAGCACTTGTCTTCCTCCTTACTCCTCGTATGCTTCAGTGCAGATGAAAATAATCTGGCCCCAGGGTTACAATTGAAGGGGCCAGGAAAAGGCTGAGGCAGAAGAATCAGGGCCTTTCAGGCCCAGAGGCCCAACCCACCCTCCTGCTCTTAGAAGGCACCACAAGGGTGCAGGAGTCTCTCACTCCCCTGGCTGAAGTAGGCCATATCTGCCTTTATGGGAGAGTCACGTTGATTCTATTCGGATTTGCGTGTGTGATTGGTGCAGAGAAATCTGCAGAAGTGCTGCTGAGGCTTGGGAGCCTGGGAGACCATAGTCAGGCCATTGGCATTCATGCCTTTTTTTTTTTTTTTTTTTTTTTTAGAAATTTTATGCATATAAGTATTTTGCCTGCATGTATGTCTGTTCACCATAATGTACAGTGCCCTGGAGACCAGAAGAGGGCATTAGATCCCCTGGAACTGGAGTTAAAGGCAGTGAGGTGCTGTATGGGTGCCAGGAATTGAACCTGGGTCCTCTGGAAGGGCAAACAGTGTTAATTGCTGAGCCATCTTCTCCAGCTACCATGCCTTTCCCGTGCCAAGTTTTATCATCCCTATGCTAAATTGTTTGTCTGAGACAGTGCCTGATGCACTAGAAGCTAGAGTCTAGATGGACTTCAGAGGTAATTGAGACACATTCATTATCAGAGCCTTGGTCCTGGAACACTCCTGTTCTACAGGACACCTGCCAATTATGGGGAAAGGGCCAGTGTGGACACCCTGGAGCCCTCATTCAGAAACTCTTAGAAGTAGTTTTGAAACAAAAAGTAAATGATTCTGCTAGTAATCAAGCTCGTCAGGTGGCAGTGGAGACAGAGTGCCTGGAGGTGGGACTGCACTAGGTACTGATTCATGTCTGTGTTTGCATAGGTGTCTATGTCATGAAGATTCATCAAATTGTACCCACCCCAGGACTAGTGTACTTTCCAATGTGAGTGCTAATTGTCATTTCGACAGTTTGCTTTAAACAGAGAGAGGATGGGGAAGAGAGACAGTGAGAGGGAGAGACCTAAGAAGAGAGACAGAGAGAGGAGAGGGAGTGAGAGAGAGGAGTTTTAAAAGATGAGGCAGAGGAGTACAGTCTTAGCTCGCTGGTGAGTTGCAATTCTACACATTCCCAGAAGGTGGCAGTGGTGGGCCACTTGATTATATAGGAAAACAAAAAACCAAAACCCCAATAATAATAATAAAAAACAAGATCCCTACTTCCTACCTTTAAGTCTTTTTTTCCTTTCAGAAACAGTCATGCTGTATAGCCTAGGCTGGCCTCAAACTCAGGACCGTCCTGTCTCAGCCTTCTGAGTAGCTGGGTTTGCAGGTATGCAGCCAAATGCCCAGTTCCCTAAGTCTTGTTTGTTTGTTTGTTTGTTTGTTTGTTTGTTTGTTTGTTTCTTTCTTTCTTTCTTTCTTTCTTTCTTTCTTTCTTTCTTTCTTTCTTTCTCTCTCTCTTTCTCTCTCTCCTTCCCTCCCTCCCTCCCTCCCTTCCTTCCTTCCTTCCTTCCTTCCTTCCTTCCTTTCGTCCTTCCTTCCTTCCTTCCTTCCTTCCTTCCTTCCTTCCTTCCTTCCTTCCTTCCTTCCTTCCTTCCTTCCTTCTGTCCTTCCTTCCTTCCTTTCTTTAAGATGGGGTTTCTCTGTGTAGCACTGGCTGTCTTGGAACTTGCTCTGCAGACCAGGCTGGCCTTGAACTCAGAGAGATCCACCTGCCTCTCTCTGCTTTCTGAGTGCTGGGATTAAAACTATGTGTCACCACTGCCTGGCCTGGTCCCTTTAGTCTTAATGCTACTGATTTTAATCACTCTAGACATGTTTTTGGGGTGCTGGGTATAAATCCATGGCTTTGTGTGTGGTAAGCATGTTTTGTACCACTGAGCCACACTTCCACATGCCTGAGTTTGTTTGTTTGTTTGTTTCTCTCTCTCTCTCTCTCTCTCTCTCTCTCTCTCTCTCTCTCTCTTTCTTTCTTTTTTTTCCCGTTTGTTTGTTTGTTTGTTTGTTTGTTTGTTTTGAGACAAGGTTTCTCTGTGTAGCCCTGGCTGTCCTGGAACTCACTCTGTAGATCAGAGTGGCCTCAAAGTCACAGAGCTACTTCTGCCTCCCTGGTGCTGGGATTAAAGACATACACCACCATGCTTAGCTTCTGAGTTTCTCTTAAGTGTGACTAAAACCAGTGCCTGGTGTGAGAGAAGAGTGGGAAAACCTCATGCCCGTTGAAGGGGTGCTGGCACCTGAGATGGGAACAGAACACTGAATAAGCACAAGGTAAACTTGGCCTAACGACATGCAGTTGGGTGTCCTCAGATCACCAGCTCACAGGAGGCACCTCTTGGTGCTGAGAACAGTGCCTCTGCTTTGTAGGGTACTACCTCCATTTGCTGTTGGTTTTAAATGTATCTGCATCCAGCTTTTCCCTGCTCAGCAAGAAGTGACTGGGCTGGTTGGTTCTTGTCAACTTGATACAAACCTTGATATATCTGGGAAGAGGGGACCTTTTTTCTTTTTTAAGATTTATTTAATGTGCATCGGTGTTTTGCCTGTATATATGTCTGTGTGACCGTGTAGGATCCCCTGGAGCTAGAGTTACAGACAGTTGTGAGCTGGCATGTGGGTGCTGGGAATTGAATCAGGATCCTTTGGAAGAACAGCCAGTGCTTTTAACCACTGAGCCATCTCTCCGGCCTTGGAAGAGGAAATCTTAATTGATAAAATGTCTCTGTAAGACTGGTCCATAGGCAAGTAAATAGGACATTTTTTTTGAGTAATGATTGATGTGGAAAGGTCCCACCCCTTGTGAGTAGTGCCATCCCTGGGCAGGGGGGTCCTAGATGGTGTTAGAAAGCAGGCTGAGCAAGTCAATAATCAACATTCCTCCATGGTGTCTGCTTCAGTTTCTGCCTCCAGGTTCCTTCCTTTACTTCCTTCAATGATGGGCTGTGATGTGGATGTGTAAGTGAAATAAACTCTTCCCTGGAAAGTTGCTGTTGGCCATGGTGTTTTATCACAGCAATAAGAAGCTAGCTAAGGCCGGGCGGCGATGGCGCATGCCTTTAATCCCAGCACTTGGTAGGCAGAGCCAGGTGGATCTCTGTGAGTTTGAGGCCAGCCTGGTCTACAGAGTGAGATCCAGGACAGGCACCAAAACTACACGGAGAAACCCTATCTCAAAAAAGAAGCTAAGATAATACCTGTTTACCTCTCTAGTTGACAATGTGAACTTAGGAGAGTAGAGGGGGGCTAAAAATGAGGTGAACTAAAGTCTCATGCAATATCCAACTTTCTTCAGATCATCAGACAATTAATACCTAGAAGGTTAAGAAGAGTCACCTGAATAAAGTGTACAATCACAAGGACAAGGTGCATGTGGCAAAAATACTTTTTTCTACAGAGGCTGTGGTAGTTTGAATGTAATGGTCCACATAATCTCATAGGGAGTGACACTATTAGGAGGTGTGGCTTTGTTGGAGTGAGTATGGCCTTGTTGGAGGAAGTGTGTCACTGTGGAGCTGGGCTTTGAGGTGTCCTATGCTCAGGACAGACACCTCCCAGTGTCTGAGTCGACTCCCTGTTGCCTGCAAGATGTAGGACTCTTCTCCTCCAGTACCACGTCTGCCTGCATGCCGCCATGCTCCCCACCATGATGATAATGGACTGAATCTCTGTAAGCTACCACCTCAATTAAATGTTTTTCTTTATAAGAAATGGGGGCCATTTTTACCCAAACTACCACAAACAGGTAGATAACACTTAGATTTTAACAGAAATGATCTATTCCTACCCAACTTGTAAGATTTAAACTGTAAAAGAGTCTAAGCATGTATGTACGATGTTAAGGACCTTTACAAAGAGAGCCTTCAGTACTCTCTCTAGGCCCTCTGTGCTGGGCCTGACGTGACTCCTATATTTTCATGCAGTCACTTGATTCTATCTTCCCATTAACACCTTGAGGCAAGTTTCTCTTGCTGTCATGGTATAGGTTGGCATACTGGATACCCAGAGCAAGCAGGTGACTTTTATGGCTCATAGGCCTTCCAGATCTGAGGCCAGTGCTCTTTCCACTTCACCTCTGGAAAGTGGACCTGAGCTTAACCTTGGCTGCTGCTATGACTTAGTATTACCACTGTATCCAAGGAGCCTGCTTTCACGTGTGTCTGTAGAGATGATTTCTGCATACCTTGTGTCCTTGCTACTCTACCTCCCTCCCCCCACTCCTTTTATTTTCCTGTGATCTTTCCTCAGGGAGCCTTTCCACAAACTGCTAGCCCAAGGCCTCATCAAGGGACAGACATTCCGCCTTCCATCTGGACTGTGTCTGCAGAGAGAGGACATAGACTTCACAGGTAAGGTGGGCCCAACCTGGCCGGAGTGGGTAAGAACCAAGGCCAGGTCCGGAGCGCTTAAGAAGCTATCATCTGCTATTGGGTCCTGGCTGGGTGCAGAGGCCAAGACAGATCCTGGTCATGCCTCTGCAGGCTGCTTCTGGGACTGGTTGTCACCTCCTACCCAGCCCCATCCTCTGTAACATAATGTTTGTTTGGGCATCTCCCCTTGTCCAGCCTTAGTTGACAGTCTATTGCTGGACAGAGCTTCAATCCAGAACATGGAGTCTTCCAGGACCTTTTCCCACAAGGCCTCGAAGTATAGCTCAAAATATGGGACCTCCACCCTGCCCACTTCCTTGGCCCCTAAGAGAAGCTCTGCTTCCCTGACCTCCCTGTTCAGGACCTATTCAGAATCATGCATTGTTCCTAAGTATTCTTTTGGCATCTAGGTCCTGCTCCTGTTTGTGCAAAAACAAAAGAGAAGTTAGAGGTGACATGGGAGAAGATGAGCAAGTCCAAACACAATGGGGTGGACCCTGAGGAGATTGTGGCACAGTACGGGATTGACACAATCCGGCTCTACATCCTCTTTGCAGCCCCTCCTGAGAAGGACATCTTGTGGGATGTAAAGAGTGAGTCTTCCTTCTCCTGCTTGCTTCCTCTGCAGTCTGCCCTAAACTCTGAAAGAACTGGGGAAGGAAATGTCTTACTGGAAACAGTAATGGAGAATTCTAGAAGTCATCTTGTCCAGCCTTGGGTCCCTTTGGTGGGGAAGGGAAGTGGGGTTCCCACTATATGTGCGCATTCCCAGTCCTCACCCTGTACTTGCTGGCAATAGGGCCCATTGTATGCTCTGTGCTGATTATAATGTGAGGGCTCTGGACAACTGTTACCTTGAAGACTGAGCACCTGTGTTACCCTAGGCCTGCTGAGCTGCAAAGAGGCAAGTCTTCTTTCTATGTTCCCTGAAAGTTTTTTTCTAGAACAGAGTCCTCCTCCCTCACCAAGATGATGCCTGAATCCTGGGATCACATGCAAACCATTAGCCACTTCCTGCTAGCTTCACTTCCCCTCAGGAGATTTGTCTTTCTAAAGCTTTCATTTTGCCCTTGAGATCTGCATGGAAGTGGGTGTGGGAAGTGAAAGCCAGCATCTGTGGAAGGAGTCTGTTTTATCTCAGGAATGGCTTTCTCACTACGTCTTATGGCAGTGGGTCTGGACAGTGGTGACAGATACCAGTCCTAACAAACTGCCTTGAAGTAACAAAGGCAGGACATGCAGAACAGGTAGGCACTAGCTCAGCTTTCTCCTTTCTACATGAGCAAGTCCCCATATCTGCTTCTCACAAGCCTCCAGCTGTCCCTGCTGTGTCCTCACTCTTGAGAATACCCAACCCAGTGGCCACGGGTTCAGGCAGATAAGTGACCCACACTTATTTGGTCAGCTGTATGACCCAGGATCACCAGGTGGCTCTTCTGCTTCCCCAGGTCAGAACAACTACTGTCCAACCACTAGACTTGGTGAACATGTTTGGAAGACATAACGCACATATCTGGCAGGGTTGTTAGCTGACCTCGCACTGTGCTGTAATGCTGTTCCCAAGCATGCAGCCATTGCCACTGTTACCTGTGCTCATGAGATCCCAGCTTCACGCATGTGTCTTCAGCACTTTGTCAACCCCAAGGCATGTCTGTCAGAGTAAGCTTGCTGACCAGAAGGTAGTATGCTGATGCTCATCCCTGGGCAGGTGACAGCTGCTAAGCAGCTCTGCTGCCCATGCTCAGAATATCAGGGATACCAAAAGGGGTTAGGGAGGACTCTGGAAAGACCATGGGGCTTTTCTCATTCCTTCTTATCCGTGCTCTTTCTTTGTCCTTGATTGCCACAAATTGCAGCCGATGCACTTCCTGGAGTGCTGAGATGGCAACAGCGGCTGTGGTCCCTGACGACACGGTTCATCGAGGCGAGGACTTCTGGGTCAATTCCCCAACCTCAGCTATTGAACAACAAGGAGAAAACGAAAGCCCGAAGCCTCTGGGAGTACAAAAACTCAGTCATAACTCAGGTCAGAAGCCACAGTCTGGGGGCAGTTGTGTCCCTCACTCTGAGGGAACCTTTGCCCAATGGTCTATGCAGCCTTTATGTCCTGAGGGCCACAGTGGATCTTCTTTCTTTGTGAGGTGGCCCTGCTGCCTTGATTAATTGCTGTCATTGTTTTGGCTGTTTACTGAGACTTCCTGATGGAAAGAGATGCTCTCAAAAAATGGCTGTCCCTCCCTCCTTGTCACCTTCTTCCACCTAGACCTCAGGAAGCCACCTATTTCCTGTGTCTCTGGACTTGACCTGCAGGAGGAACCAATCTCTGATGAGACATTGCACATTGTATTAACAGGGGTGCAGAGCTGAAAGAAACTTTCTCATTTTATACATGAGTTTAAGACCCAGACAGGTCAGATGTCTTGCTTAAAAGCCTAAAGCTAATGAGGAACTGAGCACAGATTGGGATCCAAGCTCCCTTGTACTTATTAGTTCTTCCACTTGGTTACTTTGGTACACAGTGTTCAAAGCACTTGTTTTAGGTTAATTTCCCCCAAATACGAGATTTTGTTTTTGTTTTTGTTTTTTTGTTTTTCGAGACAGGGTTTCTCCATATATTTTGTGGTGCCTCTCCTGGATCTTGCTCTGTAGACCAGGCTGGCCCGGAACTCACAGCCTGGCTCTGCCTTTTGAGTGCTGGGATTAAAGGCGTGTGCCACCACCGCCTGGCCGAGGTTATTTTTAATGAGTATCTGATAACCCTAATTCTTCTTAGGCTAATTTTTTTTTCACTTGTTAATTCAGGGGTTGGTGTAGGTTGGTGGTAGACTGTGCCAGGGCCTGGGTTCCATTCCTTGAACTAAAAAGGGAAAGGTGCTAATTCAAGCCTGTGAAGTCATCCAAGGCCACTTCTTGCCAGGACTGTAGCTCAGATGATATTAATGACATGGCAGGATTTTTGTTTATTTGTTTTCATGACCTGAGTGAGTGGCTCTGGTTCTAGCATGCTCATCTAATAGCATTTCTTCTACTTTATTTCTATTCTCTGTGTAGAGAGAGTCACCAAGGTAATCTGGGGATCTGAGTGCTGCTAAGTGGTTGCTCTCACACCATTCATTTTCTTTCTGGAGCATAGGTCAGATAATTGATGAATTGTTTCAACAGCTATAAACTCTTGATACCTTAAAGGTGTATCATTTTCTTTTCTTTTTTCTTTTCTTTTCTTTTCTTTTCTTTTCTTTTCTTTTCTTTTCTTTTTTTTTTCCCCCCCCAGTGGTGGGGAATCTAACTCCAGGCCTCACTCTTGCTAGATGAGTGATTTACACTGATCTGCATCACCTGCCTCTCAGTCTTTATCCACTGTTGTCTTTATGCTGCTGATCAGCAGCTCCTGCCTCCTGTTCAAGCAGCTAACATTGTCTTCTTAATTGTAGGAAGCAACATTGTCTCAGATGTGGAAAGAAAGTCATAAGCAGTAGAAACAGCATTGACTTTGAATTTAAAAGTCTTTGAGCTTATGAAATCTAGTCATTATTCAAGATAGTAAATATATTTATAAGTATCTTTTATTATATTCGGTTAGCTTGTTTTTTTTAATTATTCACTTTTCTTCTGGAAAGCTAAAAAGAATTTCTGAAAAAAGTGAGTAAAAAAAAAAAATCAATTTTTTACCAACAGGTAACCACCCATTTCACAGAGGACTTTGCTCTGAATTCTGCAGTTTCTCAGCTGATGGGACTCAGCAGTGCCCTCTTGGTAAGTAGCTGGGCCTCAGTAGCTGAGGAGGGAGGGTGAAAATGTTGGGAACATTTCTTCCTTGGACACAATTCTAGCATACTACTTCAAGGTTTTTTGTTTTTTAAAGATTTATTTATTTATTACGTATACAGTGTTCTGTCAGCATGCATGCCTGAAAAACAGAAGAGGGCATTAGATCTCATTATAGATGGTTGAAAGCTAGCATGTGGTTACTGGGGCTTGAACTCAGGACCTCTGGAAGAACAGCCTGTGCTCTTAATCTCTGAGCCATCTCTCCAACCCCAAGGTTTTAAAGGTTATTTGAGCAAAGCTGTTTACTTTTTCTGAGACAGGGTCTTCCTATGTAGCCAAGGCTGGCCTTTGACTTATGATGGTCTTCCTGCTTCTGCCTCCCAGCTTAAAGCCTTTTTATTTCCAGTCTTTTGTAAGAGGACATGGAGGCTCAGGAGGTTAGATGCCATGTCTGAATGAGTAGTTGCAAAGCCAGGGCCAGGCTTAGGCCTCTCTGTTCTAACCTTCATCCACTACTGCCTGATTTCCTGTGTACTGGGCTGTTTCCTTGGCGTTGTGGCATTGTTAATGTTGTATTTGCTTAACTTAGATAGAGCGAAGTTGTCACTCCCATTGACAAAAAGAGCCATCAGTTTCAGCACCACTCATCTTTCTGCTACATGTGACTCCAGTTTTTCTTGACAAGGGAAGAATTTGTCAGTAATTGGTGGATAGAGAGGAGCCACACCCTGGTATTCCACAGTGGAAAATCTTAGGAGGCAGTTCTCTGCATTTTTCCCTGGGCCACAACACACAGGAAACCTTGCAGAGTGCTTACAAGTTTTGACTTTGTTCCCAGAGCAGATTTTCCTCCCTCGATGAGGTTTAGCCTCTTCCTCTGTCAGATGTGGTACAAATCCTGCCCTTGAAGGGCGGTTGTGAGCACTGAGTATGTGGTTCTGTGAGGGATCCTTTGGCCTAAGCAAGGAGGTAATGAAGACTCTTTCTCCCACCTGCTGAGCCTCTGGATTCTATTTCATTCATGGCCTGTCTTACTCCTTCTTATTTTGTATCTCTGTCTTAAATGTTCCTTCCTCTCCCTTAGCAAGCCTCTCAGAGAGTGGTTCTCCACAGCCCTGAGTTTGAGGATGCTCTGTGTGCCCTGCTGGTGATGGCTGCCCCCATGGCTCCTCACATAACCTCAGAACTCTGGGCAGGTATGTAAAAGGGTCCTTGTCTAACTATTTACTATGGATTAGCATTTGCCCAAGCCTATTTGTAGCTCAGCAAATGTCTTGGTCAGAGTGCTGTTCATCTCTTGAGGGTTCACCTGCTCTGTGTGTGCGTGTGTGTGTGTGTGTGTGTGTGTGTATGTGTGTGTGTGTGTGTGTGTGTGTGCGCGCGCGCGCGCGCTGTTATGTGTGTGGGCATGTATATGCTGTGAATGTGTGTGGAGGTCAGAGGACAACCTTGGGTGTCAGTCCTCATCTTTCTACCTTGTTTTGAGACGGGGTATTAACCACTGTGTAAGTCATGTTAGCTGGCCTAAGAGCCACTAGAGATGCTCCTGTCTCTGCTTTCTGTCTCCCCATAGCAGCACTCTTGGACTACAGATGCTTGGGCTCTTGTGTCCAACTTTTACATTGGTTCTGGGCATCCAAACTAAGATCAACAAGCTTGCTCGACAAGTGCTTTTACCCGCTCATCCCTGACCTGTCTTCATTGTGAACTCATGAGTTAAGTTCAGATTTTATCTGTTTTGGTATCCAAGCCACTTCCACAAATGTTCATCCAGACACCAAGTCTGCATCCCACCAGGCCCTCTGACAGTCTTTGTTTTGTTTTGTTTTTTGTTTTTTGTATTTTGTTTGTTGTTAGTTTCTGCTGTTAGAAATTGAGTCCAGCTTTGTGCATGCTAAGTACATGCTCTACCACTGAGCCACACCCAGCCTCTGATGCAATGTGGGTGTTGTTTTTTTCGAAGCATGTGAGCAAATTCATTTCTCTGGGAAAGGTCAACATGAAGTGGCCTTGCTTCCTGTGCATTTCTTTGAATTGCCAGGGCTGCTGTCAGCACAGACCCAGGCTGTCCTGGCATACTCAGTGGAATTAGCTAGCACAGACAAGGATGGGGAGATGAGGGCAGAGACAGGCCCAATAATGCCACCAGGAGAGGTCTGCCTTCACAGAAACCGTGACCACCACCCCCAACTTCCCAGCAATCACTGTGGGCCACCAAGGCAGCCTGGCAGCCTGTGCTCAGAGAGAGATGGGAGAGGTTTAGTTTTGTTTTCTGCAAGAAGGTCAGCTCTCCAAAGGTGGGGATGGAAGGGGTGCAGCTGGCCCTGTGTGATAGCCCTGCATGCCAGAGCTTTGGCACTTACCTCCTGCATTCAGACTTACCCATGGACCTGTCACCTTGGCTATGTTGTTGTATTTGCCATGCACATGTTGGGTATTTTCACTTAAAAGAGCCAAGTGGCAAAAACCTGCGCCTATGCAGGGTCCTGAGCTCCACACCACCACCCTCACTACCCCACCCCCGCAACCAAGCCACATCATCCAGGGAAAGCATGGTGAGGCACTGTACCTATAAATAAAGCATCCTGATTACACCAGGAAGTCTGGGCTTCCTTATTTTTTCAGTGGAATGTATGACAGCTTCTGTCCAGAACATTTTCATCCAAGGCCCTTTCATCTCCTAGGCATCCTGTATGACTTCCATACAGAGGTTTTGGAAACCTTCCCACTACATCTGGGTCACAGGACAAGCCACCACCAGCTCAGCAAATAAAGACATAATTATTTGTTTTCTGTGACCTCCATCTCACTTTTAGAGAAGGAAGAAGTTGGAATATTTTCTACATTTGCCAAAAGGCCATTAAGACCATTGAGAAGTACAACAGCTCAGACCAGGACCAGCTGGGCACCAGGGGGAGGTCATGTCCTGTACTTGGGCTGTAAGGAGTCTTCACTTCTCTGCCAGTAACTGGCAACAGGGTCACCAGAGTGTCAGATAGGAAAACTTAAAAGCTACAGTGAATGAATACACCAGAGTCAAGCACTGCAGAGGCCAGTGGAGTAGAATGCATCAGCATTACTCAGCACTGGGCTTACCCACAACTCGGGCTTACTTACAGACTTAGTTTCAGTTGGTGAGAAGAAGGGGAGCTTGTGGTGGGCATAAAGAAGAATAAGGCTGATCCTGTGTGTGTAAGCACACGCATGCACACATGTGTTTGCAATGCTGGTGACAGACTCAGGACAGTGTTCGTGCTAACAAACGTTTCTTCATTTCCTCGCTGAGCTGCATCCCTGGCTTTTTTTTTTTTTTTTTTTTTTTTTTTTTTTTTTTTTAAGTAAAGGAAGCAGTATGTGTTGATTCATATTCTGACCCTGGATTTCTACCTCCTTGTGTACATATATTTTGAATATCTGAAGTTAAGGTACCAAACCAATCCCAGTATAATAATAATTTGAAGGAAAACCCACAAATCAATAGGGAAGGATACTTTATGCAAACAAACTGGGTTTGGAAAGTTTACTTTGTGATTTTGAAGATAGTTTCTGTATATTATAAACAAAATAGATTGCTACTAAATTTGAAAGTTAAATGGGGGGGGGAAGGGATGAAACCTTTCAAAGAAACCAAAAGAAAATTCTTGAACTGATTTCACAGTATGGAAAAACTCTATACTTAAATATATTTTCAAACTATGAAAGAGCTGTGAGTGTTGCTGGGTGGTAGAGTACTTGCTTAGCCCCAGTGTCCTTCACCAGCACAGCTGTAATATATACATACATATGTATGTACAAAAGCAATGACTGCTTCTTGTGGAAAACCTATAAAACAGTGTTTTTAAAAGAGGGGACAGGGGCTGGAGAGATGGCTCAGTGGTTAAGAGCACTGACTGCTCTTCCAGAGGACCTGGTTTCAATTCCCAGAAACCACGTGAAAGCTCACAACTGTCTGTGACTCCAGTTCCAGAGGCTCAGAAACCCTCACAGACACACATGAAGGCAAAACTACCAATGCATATAAAATAAAAATAAATTATTTTAAAAAAAAGAAAGAAAGGGGGGGTCTTCAGGTACAAATTAGTAGTGGAGCATATACTTAGCATGCTTGAGGCAATGGGTTCCATTCCTAGCCCTGTCTCTGGAAGAAGACTGGAGAGGGTTTATACCTTACCACCTTCATGTGGCCTACCCTAAGCCGAGGGTCCATTCCTAAGAGGGAGCCTGTGAGGCTAGAATATGTAGTAGAGTGAGAGAGTTCCCAGGAGGGCTGAGAACATCCTTCTGTCCAGTGCACTTATGTGAAAAAGGACTGGGGTCAAGATACTCATGGCAGGAAAAGCTGTGAGGACAGCCTGTACTTGGGGCCCAGTTCTCAGGAAGGCATTCCTTCCCCAGGGAAGGGGTAACCCCAGAACACTGGCAGCCTTGCTTTTCCACTAATTTCAGAGCACCATGTCCATCCATCCGCACATCTCTGCTTGCTTTTTATAGAAAGGCTGCCTGAAACATGGGGTCACAGACCAGCTGTGGGAAAAGGTCAGCTCCTCCCTGTGCACCAGTACACCACTTGATCCTCAGGCCCTAAGCAACCTTCATTTCTACCCCATTGATCAGCTGTATAGTCATAAGAGTGTCAAATAGGAGAAGGTTTTAAAATTTACAGGAAATCTCTGATACTGGCACAAGAACCCAAGACAGAAGCCAACAAAACAGAAAGCATCAGCACTACTCAGAGTGGCCAGTCCACAACCTCGTGGAAAAACTCGTGTTATGGCCGGGCGTTGGTGGCGCACGCCTTTAATCCCAGCACTCGGGAGGCAGAGGCAGGTGGATCTCTGTGAGTTCAAGGCCAGCCTGGTCTCCAAAGAGAGTTCCAGGAAAGGCACAAAGCTACACAGAGAAACCCTGTCTCAAAAAAAAAAAAAAAAAACTCGTGTTATGGCATCACTAGCTTCCTCAAAAGGCTCTAAGCCAGGGCACCCTGTTCATGAACCCCCTGTGTGTTCAGAGTGGCCTGACCTTCTGTGCCTTTGTGTTGCAGGCCTGGCGCTAGTACCAAGCAAGCTCTGTGACCATTATGCCTGGGATACTGGTGTGATGCTTCAGGCCTGGCCCACTGTGGACTCTCAGTTCCTTCAGCCACCAGATATGGTGCAGATGGCTGTTCTGGTGAGTGCCACCCACAGCCATAGTGCTAGACTGTGGTCTACAGACTGTCCCTCTCCTGCCGGTGACCCATCAACCCAGCCCCCAAGCCAGCCCTTCTGTTTGACCAAGCCCACAGCACAGAGGTCTGTGTTCCCTTCTCTGTTCCTTCACTTACATCCCATGCATGTAAGCTTCCACTCTCAGAGCCTGGAAGGTGCCAGCGTCTTCCAGCTGCAGTTAGGAGCACCTGGGTAGGGTTAAAGGGGCGGGGTGGGGGGACACATGGAAGGTAACAGACATCTGTCAGTAAAAAATACTTCTGTTGGGCTGGAGAAATGGCTCGGGAGCCCTGGATGCTCTTCCAGAGGACCTGAGTTTGATTCCTAGCACCCACGTAGTAGCTCACAGTTCCAGGGGCTCTGCTGCTGTCTTCTAGCCTCCACTGGTTCTAGGCATGCATGTAGTGCACAGATATACATTCAGGCAAACCACCCACTTACATAAAATAAAATTTAAAAAAATGTAATGCCTCTGTCAAACATATTTCAGTAAAGTTACATAAAACTCTTTCCCCCTTTTATTTATTTTTGGGGTAAACTGGACCATTTTCAGTATAAGAGTAATGTAGGAGCAGAAGTTCAAGTCAAGTTCTGTTTTTTTTTTTTTTTTTTTTTTTTTTTTTGAGGTTCTGGGGTTGAACCCAGAGCCCAAGGCATTCTAGGCAAGTGGTATCTTGCTAAGCTGCATCCCAGCCCTCTTCTTACTCTTTACTTTAAGACAGGGTCTCAGAAAGTTGCCCAAATTGACCTTGAGCTTGATCTGTAACTCAGGCTGGCCTTGATCTTTGACCCTATTGCCTCAGCCTCCAAGGTATCCAGAATTACAGGCCTGTGCCACCAGGCCCAGCAAGAGTAGTTTGTTTTGTTTTTCCCTTAAACCTTTTATGCAAAAACTAGACCCTGTAGATTCCCCTCTATGCAGATTCGATTTGTTTAATATGAGACACATTTCTAGGGACATCTGTTAATGGCTTAAGTGGCAAAAGGTGAAGAGACCAGGATAGGCTTTTTACCTGATCCTCTGGATGGCAGATGGAGTGGAACTAGGTCATTTACATCCAAATGTGATTTTACTTGCTTATCAGAGGCTACACCATTCTTAGTTAAGAACACAGGCTCAAAGAAGTGACTTCCTCATCCAGGTCTGTCCTGACTCTAGGCCAGGCATGGGCTAGGTGTAGGGATGCAACATCAAACAAAAGCCAGGCACAGTGGTTTACTCTGATCTCAGCACTTGAGAATCTGAGGCAGGAGGACCACTGTAAATTTAATACTAGCCAGGGATTTATGATAAGACTTTGTCTCGACAAAAACAAAAATTCAGTGGGACAACAGGGTCCCTACCCTCATAGAGCTTAAAGCCCAGAGAGATAGAAAAGCATAGAAGAAGGAAAAGAATAAGCAAAAGGAACATGTATTGTGGAAAGTGCCAGAATCACATCCACCCTGGAGCTGAGAAGCAGCACATCCTCTGAAGCCTGGAGGAGAGGAAGGCCTTCTTGATGCTTCTTGAGGCCCCACTGTACTTGCACCAAACCTGGACCACAGGAAGCCCATGTTTAGAAAGAGTACTTAGCTCAGGAGTTGGAACACCCTCACAGCCTGCCTCCCTGTGGACCCTCCTCACTCTCTCTGCTCTTTTCCCTCTCAGATCAACAACAAGGCCTATGGCAAGATCTCTGTGCCCCAGCAAGTTGCTCTGGACCAGGACAAAGTCCATGAACTTGTTCTCAAGAGTGAGCTGGGCATCAGGCTACTGCAGGGGAGAAGCATCAAGAAGGCCTTCCTCTCCCCCAGGACTGCCCTCATTAATTTCCTGGTGCAGGAGTGACCAGAGCTGCAAGGACCCTCCTTTTCTGCCCAGATCAAGGAAAGGAATGTTAGCTTAAGAAAAAAGATAAACATCAGGGGCATTGGCCTCTGTGCCAGGACAGACTGGAGTCAGCAGGGGCCCATGTGCTGAGGCCTGAACTTGGATGAGAATGGATGTGGACAAAGAGGAACGAGGGGAGAAAATTCATTTCGTTGTCCCATGACCCTCCACTCCCACTCAGGGTGTGAAGCTACCAGAGATGCTGCTGGGTGGGGGCAAGGAGAAAAGCAAGGCTGGCAGGCAGCCAGGAGCTTTTGCGCCTACCTCAGGTACTGTCAAGTACCTCTCAAGGAGTCATGTAGACTAGAGGAGCCATTTAAGAGCCTCACAAAGGTCAGGTGTACAGATGGTGCTGGCTGGGCTTTTGACTACCAGGATAGTAAAAACCCTTCAATATATGCTCAGTGTCTCACTTGTAGAACTGGGCATGGACACTGGCACCTCTACAAATTATTCTGCATATGTCTCCAGCACCTTTCAACTGTGTCACATAGGTCTCTTCCACTCCAGCTAGATGGCCTGTTCTGAGATTGATGTATGTGCTCTGGGATAGGACTCCACTTCTGAGCCCGAACAAAAGGACTGTGTCATTGCCATTGTTTCAGTGTGTAGAGTGTGCTCTGTGGTGAGTGAAACTGTTCTGAGCCCCACCAGAGCCCCATCACAGACCAGCAGGGGTTTGAACCCCAGATGGCTCACATGGGCCTCAGATAGTGATACCACTTGTCATCAGTTTGGCCCCAAGAGTGTCACTAGCAAAAGCAAAGTTCCTCAGAGAGGAGCAGAATTGTTGCTTCCTGAGTGTTAACCTACTGTGTCCGAGCTGCTGTGATGTAGCTGTTTAGGAAACAGCCAGGAGTGGAGCCAGCTCACTAGTAAATTAGACAAAGCTGATTTTATGAGAGTCATTAGTGAAGTGCTCTTACAGACATGGCCTGAACAAGGGCTTAATACTTAGTTGTGGGGAGGAGAGAAGAACCTAGCCATGTTAGGATGCTGAAGCTCTGTATCTATAATCTGGTGTCACCCAGAGGTGGCTGTCATTGTTTCCTACCATTCAGATGCCTTTTAGTGTCATAAACGTATATTACTTTGAGACATATCTGTGATCTTGGAACAGCCCTATATTCCAGTTCTAAGGGTTAATTGGGAGCAGACCAATGTCCTCCACCATCACAGGCTCTGGCTCTGTGCCGCTTCCCTGGAATACCTATGGTCTGTCACCTTGAACCCACACTCCATACAGATGTGCTCATCTGGGCCCATGAGCAATAGAGGCTCATGCACAGGGTCTTGAGCTTGATACTGTACCTGGTCTCCACACCTAGAAATTATAGTTTAATTGTAGCCATCATAAAGGATTTTAAAATGTTTATAAGTGAGGCTGCTGAGGGTATAGTTCAGTGGCAGAGTATGAGCCTAACATGGCAATGTCCTATGTTTCATCCCCAACACAAAAAAGCAAAGCAACTCTATCAAAGAAACTATGTGGTAGCACACTTGTAATCCCAGCATGTGAGAGACATGAGGATCATGGGTTTAAAGCTACCCTTGGCTTCATTAGACTCTGTCTCAAAGAAAAACTACCAGTGATCCTAATAGACAGCAGAGTTTGCAAACACTGGATTAATGAATGTTTCTGAACCATAATTTCTGCCCAGTCCTTTCTCCTTCACTTTCATCTTACCTGGGATGAGTTTGGCCCAGTACCATGAGGAAGTAGAGTTGGGAGAGATTGGGGCCAGAAGGGAAGGCAGACTCTGGAGAGGTGTTTTAAGAGGATCCCCAAGCTGATACAGGTGATGGTCCCATGACAAACAGGAGCACGGGAAGGTAGGGTGAGGGTTTGTGGCTGTTTTGTGTTCTCCAGGAATGAGATCAGTGGCCTTGATGAACTAAGGGTAAGATGTCCTTTGTTGGGCGTTATCTGCCCCAAGCAGTTGACTAGTAAATTCTGTAGGCTACTGGGCGTTGGAGAACATTCTCTCCAAGAAGATGAAACTTGGAAACATGAACTCATTGGTACTTTCTAGGAGACAGTAGATATGATGGAACAATTGGACAGAAAATTGCTCCCTGTGTGTGAGTGCATGGGGTGGGGTGTGATCTGAGTCAGAAGCTCATTATCTCAGTTTCCACAAAATCCTGGAGGGTAGGAATTATTCTTCACGAATATGAAACAAAACAAAGCAAAAAAAAAAAAAAAAAAAAAAAAAAAAAAACAAAAAAAAAACCACAACAGGCTCAGAGGCTCAGTTAATGCCTAGTTTTCAAAGCTAATATGTAGAAGTGGCAGGGTGTAAATTCACATCTGGCTTCTCTTAATGCTGTCCTACTGTGTCACCAGGCCTTCACCTAAATGCCCATCTCGATTGATGTGTGGCATGATGCAGTGTCAGCCTTCTCAGAAGTCCGGGAAGTTACAGCAGTGGTGCCTGCTCCACTGGGGCAGATGGTTGGTTGGTGAGAGGCCAAGAGCCTGGGCTGGGTCCTGTAGGGCTGGGATAAAGGTTGCTAACTCCTGGGAGATTAAGGCTCCAAGTGGATGAAGGTTATTTCTTTTGGAGAAGTGGATGAAAAGAATTTGTGAGCAAGAAGAATTGTGCCCTACATGGATCCTGCCAGAGTGCACATCTGCCAAAGAAAATGAAATTGACTCCCAAGACCAAAACACTAACTGAGGTGGTACACTGCCCATGCAGTCCTCACCCAGCCAGAATACACTCCTTCAGAGAACAGGTCAGTACAAATAAGAGCATCTAGTCAGTGGAAGAGAAGGCAGCCAAATAAAGACAGCTTTTTAAATCATGACATGGAAATTTTCTCATAACTAAAAGCAAGATACCCTAAACAATGTGATCCTAACCATTTGTTTTGAGTCAGGCTCACTCTACAGCCCAAGTGTTCTGGAACTGACAGATCTTCCTTCCTGCCTCATCCTCCTGAGTACTGGGATTCCAGACATGCATCACCATAATTTTAAATTTTTATTTATGTGTATGTGTGTGTGCCAACTTGTCTGTTTGTATGCTATATGCCTGCAGGTAGCTGAAGAATCCAGAAGAGGAGGTTGGATCCCCTGGAACTAGAGTTACAGGAGGTTGTGAGCCACCCTGTGTGGGTGCTGGGAACTGAACCTGAGTCCACTGTAAGAGCAGCAAGTTCTTTTAAATACTGAGCCATCTCTCCAGCCCCACAAATCATTTGATGAAGGCCTTTTCTTCTGTTTATGATTTTGTATTTCCTTATTTTTTTGATCATCAAGTATTTCAAAAATAGATATCAGTATGTGTAATGTCAGCCCAGTGTGGTGGTGTATACCTATAATCCCAGCATTGGGGAGCTTAGGCAGGAAGATGTTGTGTCTGAGGCCTCCTGGGATACTAAGTGAATGAAGAAAAACAACAGTATGATGTTGTGAAAATACACACAAATCAGGAGCCTGGCCCCTTGTATTACTTTTTCTTCTAAGTCAGGGTGTCCAGCTCTCTGGGAACATGGGTACAGTTAGGGAATGTTTCTTCCTGTGTGTGGTACTGAATCCAGAGAGTCACAGCAGAACTTGAAGTCAGCATTGGCCTAGGTACTAGGTCTGAGTAGGAAGGAGTTTTCTTCCAGGCTAACCTTGGGATCTTGTAGAAGGTGCTCCTGTTTCCCTAGTGAGCAAGGCCCTTCTGACCATCTGATAGCAATCAAGACTGTAGATGAGATCAGAGAAAGCCCTTAGCCTGTGCCAAGACCTATTCCCATAACTTGAGACAATATGGTGAGTTATCTTGAACTCCACTCCACAAATATCCCAGTTACAGCACCTTTGGCAGAAGTCTGGTGCTGCTTCAGGAGCATGAGTGGAAGTGCTTCTGAGTGGAAATCAGTCACACCCTGTAGCTCATGAGAAGGTGGAGTGGAGGCCAGTGAGAAAGCAAGCAGAAAAGAGCTGCTCGCTTCGTGGGCGGCCAAGGCTCATATCCAGGTTGATGAGATTGGAAAATGGAATCTGAGATGACCAGCAGTGACCAAGGGGGATTCCCCTGGAGTGTAGTGGGTGGGGAAAGACCCTGACAGGACAGCTGAGGGCAGCACAGGCCTGAGACAAAGGCCTCAGATCCACATCTGAGGCCAGTGACCTCCCAGAGTTGACCCTCACCCTCGTCTACACCCTTGGCGAAGGAAGGTAGTTACAGAAATAATGATCACCCCTAAGGGATGAGGCCAGGCCTGCTGGAACTCAACACCTATGATTCACCTCCCCTAACTCTCACATCCTGAACCTGAATTCCAGTTTTTGTTCAGCCTCTGGAAGAACACAACTTAGCCAACAAGCACTTAATGTCAAGGTGCTGTGGGCTGTGAACTCTGCTGACAGCAGCAGCAGCAGTAATTTCTGTCTGTTACTGTGTACTGTGTGCCAGGCTCTTTTTTTAATCACATAAGGGGCCTTGCTCAAGACCATACAGAGAAGAGGGCAGAGCCATGTTCCAGCTCTGCTCCAATGCTTTATTAGAGCCAGCCCTGCACCTGGATTTCTCAAGGCATGCCTGATGTCTAGATTCTGTCATGTCCCCAAGCTACCCCAGGGCTTGTCGAGTGTATATTTCACAACCTGTGACTGAGAAAGCTGGTCACTGTTGATAAACAACCTAGCCGAGCACACATGAACCTGAGACTCACAGTCTGTGGAGTCATTACCCCTGGCAGACTGAGTTTCCCCTGGGCACTGTTGGTAGGACTCAGACATCAGGAAGTCACCCTGGTCTGGCTGCACATGCTACTGAAAAAAGTCTGTGAAAAGGGGAATTGGAAAAGTTGGATGGGGCTTGCTAGCAGTGCTTCTAGAAATTTCCCTAGGACATTCTTTCCACAGACACTGAAGAGTGTATCTGGGATTCCTAAAGCATGGCCTGCCCCAGAATCAGGAGCCTGGGTCCTCAGAGAGGGATCCCCTTCCACAGGCATATTGAGAAGGGTGTGTCGGGGTGAGAAGTATTGGTGGCACTGCACTGGAAAGAGGCAGGCTACACTGGGTGATGCCACTCCTCAAGGGTAAAGGCAAGTCCTTTCCACTAGAAAAGGCCAGAGGGATTTTGTCAAGTGGCATTGGGCAGAACTCCCCACCATAGTAAAGGTCATAAACAGGCTGAGCTGAGCACTGGGAGCATCAGTATCACCCGGTGTCCCCATCGGTAGTGATCACGTTAGTTGTCAGTAAATATTGTTTCCAGGAAATAGCTTAGTTTAGGCATCAGTTAGTCATCAGCTCCTGGTTACTGCATTAGTACCCATGAATCCTTAGCTGCACTAACACCTAGCACCTAGCACTCTGCTCATGCCTCCATTGTCAGTCAGTCATCCTCAGATTCAAAATGTTGGCCTCTGTGGGCTAGAGAGATGGCTCTGTGGTTAAAAGAGCTTGCTGCTCTTGGAGTTAACCTGTGTTCGATTCCTAGCACTCACGTCAAATGACTCACAACTACCTGTAACTTCAGCTCCAGGGGATCCAGTGCTGTCTTGTGGCCTCTGAGGACACCTGTACTTCACACACACACACACACACACACACACACACACACACACACACACAGAAAAAAGGAAGGAAGGAAGGAAGGAAGAAAAAGAAAAAGAAAGAAAAAGAAAGAGAAAAAGAAAAAGAGAAAAAGAAAAAGAGAAGGAAGGAAAGAAAGAAAGAAGAAAGAAAGCATTGGCATCATCAGCCAATACTCCAGTGTCTCACACAGCAAACATCACCCCTGTCAGTCTAACTCTCTGGAGGAGAGAATGGGGTGAGGGGCTCCATTTTATGAATTCCAGCATGCTAGAGGGTGTGGAGTCCTAGCAGCCACCATCTGTAACCTCTGACTTTTGAGGTTGCCAGATATTCCAGTGGTCTACAGAGAAGTGGGGAAGTGGAGAGCCAGAAAGAGATAGATTGAGAACTAGATCTCAAATTGCATACGGCCCTTTGCCTACTTCCTCTTGGCAAGAATCCAGTCATAAAGAGATCAGCCAGTTTCATGGGGCTGGGCTACTGCTCCAGCAACAGTGCTACACAGGAGGGGGAGACCCCAGTCCTACCATATGACCATTCTTAATTTTCTAAGTCTTGTTCATCAATGTCTTTAGTTATCTTGTAAATACCTAAAGGATCTGCTGACACTGCTTAACCAACACCTCCTGAGTTACAGCCATGTACCAAATGTCTAAATCTGTGAGAGCTCCTGAGTGTGGTCTGAAATAGCTGTATAATCAGAGACCTTTGGTGTCTGCCAAACTGGACTACCCGCCCTCCCCTCTGGCTTAGACCCCATTCTCTATCCCACAGAGATGTGTGACATAGATGTTCTTTGTGCTGATCTTTGCACCAAGGGTTTGCTCTTTGGTCCCCAGTCCTCCCACTTTCTGTCTTTCATGAGACCCACATATTGGTTTGTGGAGATAATAATGTGGAGTGCTAGGACTTTTGAAAGGTATGGAGACACCCTTCAGGAAAACTGGGAAATCTTTCATATTTCTACTTCAGAAGGGGCATGACTGTTTCTGCAAAGTAGAAGTGGTTCACTTCTTTGAATGCCTCTGTGTTCTAGTCCTCATTGCATTCCAACACATACATGTGGCATACCACACTCATATATATACACAGCACCACCTACACATTGTATATTCCAAACCACATGTGAACACACCATATACATCTAATCATACATGTCTCATATAAACACACAGCCCTCCACACCAGACACACACACACACACACACACACACA
>CABHPH010122799.1:25230-38661 GCA_902168325.1 Peromyscus nudipes | reverse complement strand
AACAAAAGAAGCACGACAGAAGGAATATGGGAAGGCAGCACATCAGGCAGGTGGCTAAAGCAATTCAGAGACACTCCGTGGATGCACACAGAGAGGAATAGATGCTAATGACCAGAGATTTACATAGCTTTGCATCACAGATATTAGCAATGCTCCACAAGGAAAATATTGCTACAACTTTCTGTGATTTTCCTCACCAGCAGCCGAAGGACCAAATAAAACATAGAGATGGGAGCAAATATTCAATGCTAGCTATGTGCCCTGTCCAGTGTGAGAGACCCAGAACAGCGCAAAATGAGGGTTTACCACCTTTCCTTATTGCTTTCAGTGTAAATATGATTTTTAACTTTTACTGATTCTTTGTGGATTTCACATCATGCATTCCAATCCCACTTATGTCCCATCCCTTCGGGTCCACCCTCTGCCATTGCCAAACTACAAAACCAAACTTAAAAAACCACAAAAAAACTAAAAACCAAACAAAAAAAAGAAATGTAAGAAAACAGAAAGAAAAACAAAATGAAACAAAAGAAAGAAAGAAAGAAAGAAAGAAAGAAAGAAAGAAAGAAAGAAAGAAAAAAGAGAAGAATCTTGTTGTGGAAGCTGTATATAATGTGGCCTGGTGACTCACACAGTTCACCCTTAGTTCATTCATCTTACTTGCAAGTGTTCATTGTCACGAATATTGGTCTGGCTCTGGCTTCTGCTTCAGCACCTATATTGACTTCTCACTGGGTCTGCTCTTGGATATTCTATTGTTGTCCTATGTCTGTAATCTTCAATAGTCATTTCCTTTGTCGCTGAACAAAGTAGTTAATGCTCTGTGAGTGAAGATCATTCCTGAGTCACAATATTATTTCATCAACTATTTATACCAGGGAAAATAAAAGAATACTGAATACATATTCAGAGAAAAATTAAGAAACAATTCATTACTTACTTCAAATATAATTTATTAAAACTATGGACCTACAACATTCTGAAAATATTAAACAATGATATTGAAGCTAAAAAGAGGTAAAATATTGAATGGATATTCAGCTTGGGCATGATTCTTATAGATTTATATTTCAGATAAAAAACAATAAAATTCTCATATCAAGAAAGTATATTTTATACACATTTATTTTTATTCGTGTGTTTGTGTGTATTATTCTGTGTGTGTATGTGCACATGTGTGCAGGTGACCATAGAGGCACAGAGAGAATTCTGAAATTTATGAAGCTAGTATTGCAGGCACCCAACAAAGATTCTAGGAAATAAGCTACAGCAAGAGTAACAAATGCCATCGACCACTAAACCATCTCTCCATTCCCTAGAAAGCCTATTTTTTTCTGAAAACTGTTGTAGTAAAAAACTATAAAGGAAGTCCTTGATATTATAGCAAAGATATTTTTATTTTTCAAATCCATTTGATATTATCCTCTTCCCTAAGCAATTGTAACAAAAAGATAAGGCCATTCATAAAATCTATTGTAGTGGTTAAGTAAATATGTATCAGAAAATGAAATCTGTAAATAAGACAACTGATTTCTTCATGCCACCTAGTACATTAGGGAGGTAGACTCAAAGAAGTTTGAATTCCTGCTATGCATGAGGAAGAACTTTATTTTATATAATAGAAAATAAATCAAAGCTTAGAACAGTAAATAAAAAAAATGTGTTGCAGATGGAACAGACTTAGAAACTACTGTTTTCAATTCTAAATATATAAAGGTAACCAAAGAATTAAACATTAAAGCATTATCAGTGATTCTCAAAGGAAATTTTTTTTCTGAAGAAGTTCAGAAGTTATAAGATTTTATATTTATCAACATAAAAATATCTCCAGTCACTGGGGGATGGTGGCGCACGCCTTTAATTCCAGCACTCAGGAGGCAGATCCAGGTGAATCTTCGTGAGTTCAAGGCCAGCCTGGTCTACAGAGCAAGATCCAGGACAGGCAACAAAACAATACAGAGAAACCCTGTCTCAAAAAAACAAACAAAAACAAAAAACAAACAAAAACCAAATACCTCAAATCCTTAAAGATGACTTTCATTTTTGAAACAGCTTCATTTATAAAGGATCTCTGACTTGGCTATTCAATGCATATTCAGTAATATACAAAGGGCCATTGAAATGTTTACAGATGTACACTTAAACAGAAACAGAGGCTCTCAGACACAAACACATTGAGCTAGAAATTTGTATCTCACGGGCCTAATGTGGAAGGTACCTTTTACATTTAAGCCCTTTTCTCTCTCTACCTGTGAACCCTTTGTGATATGACCTATGATTAAAAGAAAAGAAACAAACAAACAAAAACATCCTTCAGGTGATTCTAAAAAGAAAACTATATTTTACAGCTTTATTTAATTAACTCTCGTTCATTTGGCAATCAACTATCTATTAACTTCCTTGGCATTTGTGCTCATTAGTTACACAAGCTGAAGATGAGATAACCCTAAACTTGCCCTTGGCTCAGGCAATAGCTGTATATCTCTTCAATCCATAGATGGACTACAATAAAGAAATTCTATTTTGTGTTTGAAAAAACAATGAACAGTAGACTAAGTCCAGTTGCTTCTAAATCAATGAGTGTCATGGGATATATATTGTTCCTCAAGTAGTGGGATCCTGGAGGTACTAATGATTATCAATAGGAATTCTAATTAATCAGCTTTAATTGTTAGAGTAAAACATTATTGCTCTGAGGAGTTGAATTACAAGAATTTTTCTATAAGTTGGACTTTTTTACTATATCAAATATAATTTATGAAAATATTTGAAAATGTATATAATACCAAGCAATATAGATCTATTGTTTAAAAATGTGCTATATGAGTAGTATATGAAATCAACTATGATATAACAGGAACATTCAGCGTATTTATCTGTTGATAATTATACAAATGAACAAACAACTCATTAATAAACAAATATATTTATGGTCAATTAGCTGATACTTGAGTTTTAACAATAGCTAACATTGTAATAAGATATAATATTTATTCAATATTCCAAATATCATTTTTCATTATAAGAGCTCACATGTCCCTTTTATATTAAGAAGAAAATAAACCAAACTTTTTTAGCTGATAATCGAGATACATACAATTTTCTATATGACTATCACAGCCATATATGTAGAATTACTCCGATAAAGATAATTACTTTGATCTTAATATAGTATCTATTATATTGCATCTGAATTATATTTATATGAATTACTTTCATTAGAGTACATGATACAAAATTAAATAAGCTACAGATTATTTCCATCCTAAGAAAAAGCTTACACTATCATTTTAATGATTCCTCATTACACGGATTTTGGATACATGGAGTCTAATGCCTTCCCAGAAGTGGAATTCTCTACTTCTCTCAAGTGTTATTTTTCAACTTGGAGTTACATTTATTAATAAACACTAAAGTAATTGGATACAGAAGTAGAGGCTGATGGTGAAAGGCCATAAAATGATAGCGTGATACCCCTCAATAAGTATTTTCTTTGGAACATTTTAGATGAACTAGTCATTATAAATGTGAAAAAATGAGCATGACATTGAGAGTTTTTTAAATGTTAGCATATTGTGTTATGTATAATAGAGATAAGCAAGTACTTGTAACAGTAATGGTCTCACATGCTTTGTATAAAGTTATGCTTCAAGTAATTTCGTAATGGGGCAAGTTTCAGAAAATGCCTAAGCTGTATTATTTCATTAAGGACTTTGATTTGGGAATAAAAAATGTAACTGTAAATATTCTTACCCCTACTCTATCCTAACTATAACTGATATAAGATCATCATCTAAATGTCTGAAGTATTTTAACATGAAACTGGGACAGCTTGAAACCAAAATCAGTGTTCATTTGCAGAGTAACTCAATTACCGAGCAATTCTACCTCCACTATAAGATCCTCCCTACTTACCAGGCTGCATCTTCCTGTATTTTGGCTGGTCAACTTGATGATGCCACAAGAGCAGCCTCTCTACTAAGCAGAAGAGAGATTTGGTAGTGTGATGGAAGATTTCTGTCAAGATGGGTTGCCAAATACCTTTTCAAAATCCATAGTCAAGATGGCAATTACTAAGCCATCTAAAATTAAAAAAAAATACAGTTTACTTATGGGATATATACTGTATATATATTTCTATTCTCATTTGAGGTATTGTGTTTATGTAACTCATTTAGATTATAATGGATAATTAAAAATACAGATTAATAATTAGTCTTCTATGATAGTCAAACTTACAGTCATGTTAAGTTTTCTAGGTCTACATAGATATAATTCAATTAGGTAGGTAATCTTCAAAAACTTCAAAGGACTATAGAATATGGCATTTAAAATATTTTAAAAATTTAGACTTTCTGGAGAGTGAGCCATGTCTGCTCCTGGCAGCACTGATTTACTTCAAAGACAAAGATGGTCATAAAAGACACCCCATATGGAGTTTATCTTCTTCTTGGCAAGAATAGCCATTTGGGCAAGAAACTGTTCTTGCCTGGACTGCTTGATAAAATGTTGTGTTGACTGGACATGCAGGACCCATAGGAGGGTGACCACTGAATTTTGCAAGGCAAGATGGTCCTTCAGGTTCTGCTTCATAGAGGAAATTGCCAGACATTCTGCAGAGCACAGAGAAAAGTGACTGAGAGACTAGGCCTATGGGCTGAAGATGGATGGATGCCCCAACATTACAGAGGAAATTTGGATGGCTGTCCAGGCAGGCAGTTGTCTCTGTCATTCTAGATTTTTGGAAGTTGCTTATAATGCTCTTCTTGTTTACTTAGGTAATATTATATCCTTCTGAGGTCTTTGATGTAGTTGAAGACTAGATAGTTATAATTTTCCCTGGTTATGATAAAATATAAATTAGATATGAAACTTTAGACTCACAAATATAGGATAGATAGGATAACTTCCTTAATTTTGCCAAATAAATAGACTAAATATTATAACTATAATTCTTGCTTGATAACTATTTGTTATATGTAATTTTGCTATGTTGAAGTTAAAACCTTCCTTTTGAATAAAAAAAGGGGGAAAATAATGGGAGTGTCTTTTTGTATGCTGTGAAAATATGTTGCTCTGATTGGTTGATAAATAAAGCTGTTTGGCCAATGGTGAGGCAGAATAGGGTTAGGAGGGACATTCTAACTAGAGAAGAGGAAGGAGAAAGGCAGAACAGAGAGACACTGCCAGCCGCCACGAGAAGCAAGATGTAAAGATACCAATAAGCTACAAGCCATGTGGCAAGGTATAGATTTATAGAAATGGGTTAATTTAAGATGGAAGATCTAGCAAGCAAGAAGCCTGAGCCATTAGGCCATGCAGTTTTAATTAATATAAGCCTCTGTGTGTTTATTTGCATCTGAGCAGCTGCAGGCCCAAGTGAGACTGGAGAAAACTTCAGCTACACCATTCCTATGTGTTGATGTTACTCCCTGACTATCAGCTATCTTAGGTATCCTCAGCCTTGATGAATACTACCTGCCCTTATTTTAAATACTTGTGGTATATACATTAGTATGCACATATATGCTTGATACAAAACTTCATAATTCAATTTCTTTGTATTTTGGTGTATTGGCAGTGGTTTATGATCCTTGTAGAATCGTTGGGGCACTGTGAATAAAAGTACCATAATTTTCATGTCTAATTATGTACCCTTGTTCTTCTTATGCCCTATTATTTCTCAAAAGAGATAACAGAAATGGAGCAAAGAAAAAAAGGATAGCATTTTACATGAAGAAAATTAATCACTCAATCATAGAAAAAAGAGCTTCATAGCACCTACTAGGTCATTCCAGTTCATGCTGAGGGCTAGCATGAATTTGTGACTGAAGCTTCCTTTCTTTCTCCTTATCAAAAACAGGAGCAAAAAGAGTCAAAGAGGAAAATATTACCTCTGATGTACACATGGTACTGGTCCAAGTCAAAGCTATTAATATTCATCACAGCAGAACATTCATGGTTTTTGTGGCCAAAGATCACTTGAAAATTACATGTTGTGAGTGCTAATAAAGTTATCAGTACTTCTCGAGGCATTTATTAGCTGAAAAAATATCCCCCTTTTAAAAACATAAGGATTGGTTAGAACAGTTTATTTTTGTTAATTTACTAGATTTTCTATCGTAAAGATGCATTTTGGATACTGCAGAGTTTATTGTACTGGAGCTTTGAGGAGAAAGATCTAAAGATAAATAACCATTTAAAACATAGAGAAATAAACAATCAGAAATCAATAACCTGAAGTCAAATCAAGCTAAATTACCCAAAAGAAAGAAAAATAAAGATTTATGAAGGAGATCAAAGGCACAATGCTCACAATAAAGGATTTTCTAATTAGCTTCAGATAAAATGCCACTTACCAATGCTAGACAGAAGCCATTCGTTGGCTCAGACAGGACATTTACACCACATGGTTCTGTGTTTCCCTGGTTGTGAGACTTATTATCCCATTTCACACCATTAAGCATTATATGGTCCCTGACTCTTGCTGTGATTCCCTTTGAAACTTCTCAGTTCTTCCTTTAAAACACCCCATTCTACTATATGTCATATTTCACTTTCAGTTTAAGATGAGATAATTTTATCTTAATTTCAAGTATCTGTTTCATCTTAATATAACCCCTGCAATTTTACTGATTTTTTAAAAACCACATAATTTCCATACTCATCTGAATTTTCTTAAATGATGATATACTTTAATTAGTCTAAAAATTCTACTAACGTGATTCCTGTATAAAATATGATTATGTCTGTAGTGTACAATGTCAGGTTCAAAGGAAACTCCAATTCCCCAAACCTCAAAAGGCAGTCCAAATGTCTGGAAATGAACTCAACCTGGACTATAGGGGAGGACTTCTGGTGGTTAGATAAAAGCCAGCATTTCTCTAGGACTTGTGAAGCCAGTTCCTCTACCAAAAGGAGTCATTTCCCTTATCCTCTGCAAAAAAAACACATAGGGCTCTCCACATAGCATGTACCTGTGCTGTCTATCAGCATAATCGAGGTCCACAGTCTCCCTCAGTTCCTGCTCACAAGTACTTCCTATACATTTCAAGGCACCCACAGGAGCCCCCTGGATCTTCCCTCCCTGCAGCTACTCACTCTTCTCAGAACCTGGCTACTGTCACTGCTCTAGGCTACTGCTTCAGCTCTTCTCACCGTGCCTTCTCCATTCTCTATCCCCTGCTATTCTTCCCTCTTTCATCGCTAGTCCTGGCCATGTCCATTCTGCTGGCCCTGTTCGGTCTAATTCTTTCTCTCTCTGGAGTCTCCCAGATGCCTATGGCTGTTCTCTCCTTCATATCTACATAAAAAACCTTTCCCTTTACCATACCATGGAACAGCCATGTTTTCTGTAGGTGGACGTCCACAAAGTTTAGTCAGTTTTACAGTGTACAGTGATCCTGCTTGATACTTTAGGGATATTTTTAAAGATAATAAGAAGAAATCAATTTAGGAAAAGTCAAGGCACTACAGTTGATAATGACCTTCTTTCACTACATGAAAAGAAGCATCACATGACCAGAAATTTGAAGCATGCAATCTCAGATAACCTAATTTTCTTTAAAAAAAAAAAAATCGGTAAACTGAAATGGGAGTCTTATCCTTATGATGTTATCTACCTCTAATTATGTTCTCAGAGCTCACTTGTAAATAACATGAACATATACATTTCTGGATTACATTTTTGATGGATTAAAATTGGGGGACACAATCAACTCACAGCAATAACTCTGTATACTTTTCTGTTCATATCAATATAAAAGGATAAAATCAGTTTTCAGGAAAAAACAGTAGTCAATAATTGGCTTTCAGAATTTGTTGGCAACATGTATAACACTGAAGGTGAGAGACACCAGGGAGACCTGCTGTGATGCAGCCATCTCTTTAATAAGTGGGAAAACTGTAGTGGCCCATTGTGTGCAAATGAGACTAGTGACAGACTAGTGACTTACTGAACAAGTTATCTGCTGCGGGACGTTTTTCTGTACGCTGTGAGTATGTGTTGCTATGATTGGTTAATAAAGAAGCTGCTCTGGCCTATGGCGAGTCAGGTTATAGCCAGGCAGTTTTTACATTAAAAAGAAAGAGAAATAGCCCACAGTTTTCCCTAATGTTCAACAAACAGGAAATGGAAATTTGTAAGTACTTTGAGATCACATTTTTGTCCCAGTCAAACTGCCTCTGATTGAGAAAAGAAGTAAAAATAAATGCTGGTGAGGCTGTGAGGAAGAAGGACCACTATTATATTTCTAGTAGAAATATAATCTAGTGAAACCACCTTGGAAATCTGTATGAAGTTTCCTCACAAAGTTCAGAGTAAGTCTTCTAGCTGTCTCAGCTCTTCCACATCTGTGTGTGTATACAAATGACTCTGTAACTTTTCACAGGGATACTTGCACACTCATGTTTATAATAGCTGCTCTATCAACAAACAACTAAGGAACTGGAAACGAGCCTAGACGTTTCTCAGTGGAAGAATGTATAATGAAAATATGGCAAGTATGCACAATGGATCATGTTTCACCTATAAAGAAAAATAATAAGAAAATTGTAGGAAAATGAATGGAACCTGAAATGACATACTAAGTGTAGTGACCCAGTTTCAGAAATACAAAGGGTCATGTGTTATCTTTTGTATTTGCTGACTTTTGATATCTGTATCCATGTAAATAAGGGACTGTGAAAGTAGGTATGACTATGCCAGTTGATGGGGGATACACAGAAGTACAGATCGAGATATTGCTGACATGGGAAAAAGTGGGTAAAGGTCACATATGACATGATAGTGGAAAATGGGTTATAGGGGGTAGAAGGGCATGAGGAAAAGATGGGGTGGAGAAGAAGGTCAGGAGAGAAAAATAAATAGTAAATTTTATTTGAAAAATTCCATAGTGAAACCAAATTCTACTTAAGCTTCTACAAACTTAAAAGAAAAATTAAAAACAAAAAAATTGGGAGTAGAGAGATGACTCAACTATTAAGACTACTTGCTATTCTAGTAAAAGGGTTTGATTCTGAGTGCTCATAAGATGGCTCACAACCAACTATAACTCCAGATCCAAAGGATCTGACTCCTCCTCAGGACTTTGTGACCACCATGCATCCACATGTTACATAGTAATACATGCAAGGAAAACACCCATAAACATTGAAAAATTTTAAAATGAACATTAATAACATATCAAATGAAAAGTTGTTTTCAGGAGTCAATGAAAGGAAATTACTTCTTGGAAACAGGGAAAGTTTAGGAACTGTGGAGATGCCTCTGAGGGTAAGTGTGTTAGCAGAACAACCTTGGGGAGCTAAGTTCAAATTTCTTGCACATGTCTTCTTAAAAAGAAATAAAAATGAAATACAGAATCAAGAAATGGCTGTTGCTCTGGGAGCCTGCAAACCCAGCATCATTGAGGATGATGTAAGTATCCCTCAGGCTGCATGCCACTAGAACAGCTCTATATTCAGTAAGAGAGTTGTCTCTAAAAATTTAGGCAGAGGCGACAAAAGGGGACACCCAATTTCCTCCTTTGGTCTCTGCCCACACCTATATGCACACACACTCTGTTGCGTGCTCAACCCACACAATGACAAGTGTTTAAGAACTTTGGACTTCACAACATATGGGGACTTTTCTTTTAATTACTTTAAATACAACTACATACTTCTCAACATGGGAGAAAAATGTTATTAGATGATTTGCCACTGTGCTTACATTATAAGTGAATTTACATCCACAAAACAATGCTACGTTATTTTGGAGAAGACTCTAAGATATTCATTCTCACATGTACAATGACAAGACAGTCTGAACTTGAATTCCAACTTCACTTTCACCCGAAGCATCCTAACTTGAAAGACTTAATTTATTTACCGTTTTAGCCATTCTCATCATGAAATCTCAGTTTCCAGTTTCTGAAAGTTAGAGCCCAAACATAAAACAAAAATAGTTTCACAAGTTTTCTCAGTGTTTATTATTAGTTAATTCGTTACAAGTTACTTTGAATTAAGGCAACGTTTTTATGGAGCTAACATCTGGCAAAACAATTGCCATAAAATTGAAAATGGCACCCCATTTAGGAATTTTAAAATGCCTCTTTCTAAAATAGTTTAGGGATAGATATAATGAAAAGGTTGAGTCAGTAAATAAAATATTCTATCACCTTTCCCACCTCAATCTATAATATGGCTACATTTTAACAGCTAAATATTCCCATTTCAAATGCTATCCCTACCTTCTTAAATTGTAAATAAGAATAGAAAAAGCAGTGCCCTTACTGCCCACTTAACATACTTTCCCTAAAGGACATTCTTAGAAACCACATTTTGTAGCACAATTTCATGTCCTTGATGATTTTATAAACCAGGTAAAAGAGTTGAGACGATTGTAAAGAATGTTTGTATTATCTTTCCAAACAGTTAATTCTAAAATTTGTGTGGAAGGAAAGCTGAATTCAAATTGTCAACATATTTCGAGGCACAACAAGACAAGGAAATGGAATTAGAGGGCAAAATGGGGATTTGAATAAATAAACATACTACAAACATACTATTAAAAGAAGAACAAATACAGGGAAATCTCAGCTCTGGGATAGAAGCCTGCTTCTCCTCTTGGTGCCCTTTGTTATGTTACCATTGTTAAGTGCATATATATTATTTCCTCCATAGTACTTACTTTATTAGAAAGCTAAAGTCACACAAAATTCCCTGAGCACAGAGTCACTATTTCCAATCTTCAAACCCATACAGCTCACTTAGCTCTGTTCTTGCAAAACACAGTCGTGTGTCTTCAAGAAAATGATAAATTTTATTATCACTTGGTTTTATCCGGTTGGTGTTTGTGCTTTACACAAAACAAATTAATAGATTCATAAAGCATGAATGCATGGATGATAATTGATCATCTTTATATTTTCTAAAAATTATTTGGAGGAATAATAATAATACAATAATAGGGATTCTTTAGGTGTACGTGCTGGACAGTTGTATGTCAACTTGACACAAGCTAGAGTTATCTGAAAGGAGTGAATCTCAATTGAGAAAATGCTTTCATAAGATCTAGCTTTAAGGAATTTTTCTAAATATTGATTGATGGTGGAGGGCCCAGCCCATTGTGGTTGGGGCCATCCTTGGGCTGGTGGTTCTGTGTTTTATAAGAAGCAGACTGAGCAAGCCATGGAGAGCAAGCCAGTGAGAGGCACCCTTCCATGGCATCTGCATCAGTTCCTGCCTCTAGGTTCCAGCCCTGTCTAACTTCCTGTCCTTCAGTGGTGCACAGTGATAAAGAAGTATAAGCCAAACAAACCCTTCCCTAGCTAACTTGCTTTGGTCATGGCGTTTCATTGCAGCAATATAAGCCCTAACAAAGACAGTGTGCTTCAGAAATCATAGGGCACTCTGATGTCGTCCTATTTTCTCATTTACTAATTCATATAGATAAATTATATTAAAATGATAAGCCCGTGTATGAAAGATATTTATGCATGTCAAATTTAAATATAGCAATATGTCAGTCTTCAATAGAGTTACAAATGTTTGTGAAAATTGGATATTTGTGAACTCATATTCAAAACCTAATAAAAGGTTCATCAGTGTCAACTAACTTCAATTAGTCTTGATTGCCACATGTACTGTTTTGCTCACAAAATACATGTTAACCCTTGTCTTTTCCTTGAGACCACTTGAATTCAAGGGGGGATTTTGTTTATTAGTTTCTTTTCACTAAAGCCCTCAAGGGCATTGTACACATCACAAGGTAAATACCCCACACTTTATCCCCAGCAACCTTCTAATCTCACTGCCTTCCATTTCCTACCTATGAGCATCACAGAAATCAACCAATGTTGAAGTGTGACTTTGATCTGAAGTCACATAATCCATGTCTCAATTGTACCACTTGATAGTGATCTCTTACTTTTGTATATGCAGTATAGGAATATATATATATATATATATATGTATGTATGTATGTATTCAACTGAGTGCTCATGAGTGTTAGATATATGTGTACACAGGTGGATGCATGAGTGTGTGGAGGCTAGATCTAGATGTCAGATGTCTTCCTATATTGCTCTCTACCTTACCTTCTGACATGAAGGGGTCTCACTAAACATAGAGTTCAATTATTGAGGAAGATTATCTGGACAGCAGTAGTCTCTAGGGAACCCACCTTCCCAGGAGAAGGGCATTTATACTTACCTTCTCACTGGAAGTCCAAATGGGTTCTGGGGATACCCATTCAGGTACCATGAATTAACTATGCCTTCTCCTCTCATATCGTCCCCTTTTTCTTTATACTTCACTTCTAGTTCCTCATTCTAGTCATTTCCCAAGATTCCACTTAGATAGAATTTAAAAGAAAAAATATTTCCTCTCTATGTAACACTCTACATATTACTGTTTCATGACTCCTGCCGTGTTTTATAAACACTTTGCAAGAATTTTCATCCTATAGAAAGACTATGAACTCACAGAAATATTTGAATTCTTCATTATTCTTTCTTTTTATGGCATTTCAAATATTTTTATTTCAATATCTTTATTTCCAAAATGAGTAAAAATATATAATTTAAGAAGCTGAAATATTAACGGGGTCAAGCTTACTAGTGTTTGAAGGAAATGATTATGAAAGGGATAATATTAGAATTATTAAAAGGCCCTCTGTATCTTACCTGCCGTATGACTATTAGTTATCAAACGTTAGAGTTCTATTTACCAAATATTTTATAAAGATAAATAGGTAAGGTGTTAATGTTGATTTTAATTACAATTATAAGACCTTTAATTTGTTTGCTTTTCTGAGGAAAGTAAATGGAGTAGTGATTAAATTGAAGAAGAAAAATAAACTAAATGAAATATATTCTTCACTTTAGAGGAAGATTCAGACAAAACTTCTAAAGACAGGAATACCATTTTAGTGAATACAAATTGACTTCTGCTCTTTGTAACCAGACAACGGCAGTGTCCAATAAAGAGCTCCAGAGATGTATTGATATTAAACAGACTATTGGGAAGGTTAAACATGCACATATCTATAATCAAATTTTAAAGGTATATGAATGGTAACTTAAACTTAGAAACTGTCTTTGTATTTTTATATTCCCTAAGGAAATTACATTTTATATGAAAGCATTATGAAGCACAATTTCAATCACTATATTAACTGTGGAAGAAATGTATAACTAATGTTTTGTGAGTCTCCCATATTAGTACACACTTAAGAAAGCAAAATGACAATTCAAACTGTTTGTTAAATCATGTTCTATAAAGGATATAAAATGTCTCATAGTTAGATAACATTTCAAAGTATAGCTTTAAATATACTTCAATACCTAGTTATACTGTTAGGGGAAAAATGTGAAGGGCAGGGCAGTTTGTTTTATTTTCCTGTGTGTGTGTGTGTGTGTGTGTGTGTGTGTGTGTGTGTGTGTGTGT
>CABHPH010122799.1:0-25220 GCA_902168325.1 Peromyscus nudipes | reverse complement strand
TGTGTGTGTGTGTGTGTGTGTGTGTGTGTGTGTGTGTGTGTGTGTGTTTTATTGATTTTTTTTGAGACAGGGTCTCATGGAGCCCAGGAGTTAACTATCGGAATTCCGGATCCTCCATCCTCCTGCTTCATGGAGCAAGTGTTGAGGTTGTATGTGTGCATCACCACACTCAGCTCAGCACAATATAGATCTGCTGTTCAACATGAAAACACATTAGAAAGAAAGAATGTTCTAATCCCTAAACATGCTGACAAGACGAAAAGACACGAGAGTACACTTTTGTCTGTTGTATATGGCAGGGATCTTGATCAAATTACATTGCCTTAGAAGTTACTGCAAAGAAAATAGAATATGTAAATTACACCACACACATGTGCGTACCCATGTGCACACACACACACATACATATGCACACATATTTGCACTAAAGGCAGCAATCTTAAATTAATTAAAGAAATATTGTTTACAATAGTCACTCTTATAGTACAAAATGTCAGTTACTTCTTTTATAACTGGTTACCTTACTCTGATAAAATATGAAATGTGATTACTATTATCACCATATTTGCAACTTTAAACTCATAAGTTCTGTTATAATTCATGGCTGCCATAGCCACATAGAGAAATTATTAGGGTTTTTTTGCTTGTTTGTTTTTTAGTGTATTTTGAGACATAGTCTAATTTTGTAGCCCATACTAACTTGGCATTCACTATATTATTCAGGTTACCCTGAAATTCAGAGAAATCCCCTACATTACCTTCTGAGTACTTGGATTGGGAGAATGAGTCACCATACTGGACACTTCATGAGTAAATTTTAGCAGAGGTTATATCAAAATGGAAGAGAGTAAAGTGACAAAATTTATATATATATATGCATATATATACACATATATGAGTTTTAGTATGTTTTTATCATGTATAAAATAAAGGTATAGATAGTGATTAGTTTAGGATCATTTATTATAATGTATAAAAAAGAAAATAAAACTATGTTGTCCCTAACGATTTCTTTCAATCCCATGAGGATTCCCATTTCCTCAAGTTCATTATCTCATTTTGTCTGTGCCTTTGAAATTTGCTTCAAATTGGCTCTTTTAGTTGCTGCAGCTTGGATTATCTAGACAGAACTTACACTTACTCTGCCAGAACCAAATTCATAAAATATTTCTTATGCTACAAATTAGTTCTAAACCCTTTTAGAGCTTTGGAAAGTCTATACCATAAAGAATGCTCCCTTCCATTCCAAATTCATTTGCATTTTATTTGTGCCTCAAAGGAAGAACAATCCAAACTGATTAGAATCCACAGACACTGTGCATAATGAAAAATTAATTGCATCAATCTTTTCACTGTAGTGGTCTTAACAACTCATTTTCAACTGGTCATTTTTCCACCTGCTCACCAGGGCCCAGGCAGCTGAGGCAAGCATATCTTTGACATTTGCAGAATACCAAATGAAGCGAAGGTCACCAGTACATCACGCAAGCAGGAGCTGAGAGTCTTGAAAGAGATATAAGATGCTTGGATGAGCCAGAGCTATTACGTGATGGCGGAGGGCAAAAGCATGCTATGAACAAGCCATCTCCGCACAGTTTAAATTAACAAACAGAAGGGAAAGAGAAGTCTAAATCACCCACAGCAAAGGTTAGCGTAATGCTGCCTCACTGACAAGTAAGTGTAATGTGCTTCTGAGATTGGCAGTCAATCAGAAACCGTATGCTAACAGGGCTGATGTGGCAGTTGACTGTAGCACTGCAGTGCACGGGCCTCACAAGGAAAGGGGCTGTATCTTTCTTTTTAAATAACATCACTTTTATTCTTTCCAAGTCCTATACATTCATACAAGGCATATTGCTCATTCCTATTCAGTAAAGCTAGCTGGACTCAGGAGGCTATTAGTGAAAAAAAAATTAAGGAACCTGTTTTTAAAATGCATATCTTTCATTGTTTCGACAGTATTGTTCATGTTCTTACTGATAAATATATATTATATATATATATCCCTCACTCAAAGTATAAGGTTTATTTTCTAAGCAAACTCATAGTATTAAAGCTTCCTATAGTTTTATGAGTTCTCATTCCAAAGTAAATGCTAACTATATTTTTGTATTTTCTTAGAATTGGCATCCAAATCAACACACAATACGTAAGCCCATTCAAGGTATCCTGTTAGATCAGATTATCTTCTAATGTTTGATACAGTTTAATAGTTTTCTTCCAAAATGAAGTCTGCAAAATAATACAGAATCTGGTGAAAAATGAAGAATCTTGAGCCTAGCTTCAAATTTACTGAATTATAATTTATAATTAAGCAAGACTTCTAAGTACCCTAAAGCTGGGATTCTTAAATATCTATCTGGAATCATATATTAAATATTTATGTGACACTACATCCCTGGAGAGCTTTCTAAAACTCAGATTCCTGGTCTCACCTGCCGGCATTCATATTCAATGCTGCTGAAAATACCAAGAAGCATAGTATCCAACTGATCCTAACACACTGGTTCGTGGTGCACACTTTGAGTTGCCATTCCTTTGAAAAATGAAATTACATAAGAGAAAATAAGCATCTCCTTTTGGATATTTTACTCCGCAGTCTAGAATATGTCTGCCGGGAAGAAGAGTCAGTGAGGAAACTATATGACACATAACTACAACGAGTGGGGTTCTCATCTCAAGAATCCATCTTAATGTCAGACCGGGTTTGTGAACCACCTGTCATTGCAGCACTCAGAAAGCAGAAACAGAATCCCAGGAGCAAGTTGGCTATGCCGACCAGCTAAATCAGCAAGTTCCAGAAACAGTGAGAGACCCTGCCTCTATGTACATTGTATTATCAACTTCACTATTGCTGTTATCAGACACAATGACCAAAGTAACCAATAGAAAGAAAGATTTATTTGGGGCTTACAGTTCTAGAGGGATAAGAAGAGTCCAAAAGCATCATGGCAGGGAGCATGGCAGCAGGTAGGCAACTGGCAGCTCACTTCTTGATCCTCAGTTAGAGGGGAGAGAGACCACACACACACTGAGAATGATTCAAGTCTTGTGAAATCTCAAATCCTGCCTTAGTAACAAGCCTTATCCCAAAAGGCCATACCTTCTATCACTCTCCAAACAGTTTCACCAATTGGGGATCAAATATTCAAACATATGAGTTCATGGGAGCCATTTCTCATTCAAACCACCACTTTCCACTTCCTGCCCTCTTTAGGCTTATGGACATATCATAATGCAAGATGCATTCAAAAGTCACTATAGTTTTTTACAATCATAAGACTATATAAAAGTCCAAAGTCCCTCTGAAACTCAAGTAAATTTCTTGACTAGGAGCCCCTGTAATATAAAAAAATCTAATTACATACCTACAGCATCCAATGGCAAAGAATACACATAACCATTCCAAAATGGAAAAGTATGGGTATGGGGGAAATACTGGACCAAAGCAGGACCAAAACCCAATAGGGCAAAAATGGAGATTCTGTAGCTCCATGTTTGATATCAGAAGGCTTAAACAGCTTTACTCTTCCAGCTTTGCTGATTGCAACACAATTCTCTACCTTGGACTGGTTCCACTCCCTATGTTCAGCTGTCTTTGGCAGAAGTCCTACAGCTCTTGTATATCTAAAATTTTGGGATCACCAAAGGCTTCTGGGCTTCCCTTTCACAGCTTCGTACAGTGGCCTCACTGGGCCTCTTGTTCTCTTGGAGCTTAATGTCAGGAATGCTCTGCCATGTAGTTCCTGGTCTCAGTAGCTCTCATCAACCAAGGAGGAAGATCCCAGTTCTTCGATATACCTCCTTCATGAGTTTAAATCCAGAATCAGTGAACCATACTGTCAAATTAGGTTGCCTTCTTGAGAGAAACCCTGGCTCTCTTGTATAACATTTGTAGGAGTCTATTTGTTGTGTCTTCCTTGGAGAAGAAATTTTCTTAGGCCTTTTGATTTCACAAGTAGGAAGTTTAGCTGGGTGAGATCTTGCCCTGAAGTTACCATTCTAATCAGATAGATTTGGACACATACATAGAAAACACACACACACACACACACACACACACACACACACATCAAGAGCAGGGGAAAGGTCAGATATAGGAAAGATATGGGGAAAATGATGCAATTTTATTTCACTTTAAAATGATGTAATTTCATTTCACTTTTAGTTTTGAGTGCTAATTATGCTAAGTTAGCAGCCAGAATTAAAGTATTTAAAGGAAATAGGCATGCGTAGTTCTCCACCTTCTCTTTTTCTTCCTTCTCTCCCTCCTCCTCCTGCTGATGCTGTTAGACTCGTAAAGCTAATTTAAGAAATTTCTTGAAAACCTTAATAATATGTAAACCCTATTCATCGCAGTCATAAAGTTTGCCAAAACACACATTTGCATAATGGATATTAATGGTTGCACAGGAGCCATAAAAGGAACTGAGAAGTAAATTCACCTTCTAAGTATGTAAAACACATACTGCCTAACCATGGAACCTTTGGTAAAAATCATAAATATGTCTGTCTGGTGGCACAATTCAGTGATTACATGAAATTCACCACTTTAAAGCTGTGATAATGCTTATCAATATCTCTGTAATAAAATAATTCTGTGTAATTTTCCCTGGTATATCAAATAATAACTGAACGATGTGCTTAATTCTGGGTTCATATTTCAAGAATGAGGTGAAAGTAGGTATCATCAGTGCATGGTGATTGGAAAGTTGAATGTTCTAACACTATTCTTTAATAAAACCTGAAGAAAGTTGGTTAAAACCACTAGAGAACTGAAGGCTATAATTTTGTCATACGACAGGTAGAGGCTACATTTAGTACAGCTTCTAAACATAAAATTGCTTGATGAAAATTAAGTTCCAGAAGACATTTTTTTTTCCTTTTTAACTTCGGTATACTAGCACATTGCCTCAATTTGAAATTTCCAGCAATTATACATGAATTGTGCCAAGCAACAGCATGTGATGAGTCTTTTTCTTTCCCCATATTACTAAATATTTTTAGGACAAAAATATTGGCAACCTCTTCTCTCAAGTCACTTCTGCATACAAAAACTCCTCTTGAAATCATAGTCATTATGCCTTTTAGTATTTGACCTGTTTACTTGTGTACGCTGTGTTACACTTCTGCAGGTAAAGAAACAATGACAAACCAAAATAGCGAATGTCCGGAAGTCCAGCTTGGTAAAAGAAAGCACTTAGGGGTTACTTACAGGTACAAGGAGGACTTGACTGTGGTCACATCCTCAGAAAGCCTATCTCAACTGTGGAAGCTGTAGACATGGTGCTCTCTGCAGGCTGTGTAAGCAATTTGATCAGTTCAAGAATCTCACTCAGGCAGCTGCTCTGGTGTTGGTCTTTTCACCAGGCAGTTTTTCACTGCTTCTATATCCTGTGGGAGGGACCTTGTAGGCCTTGTAAGGTTCAGATACTTCTGGACATGTGAAGTTTGTTTACTTCCCAAGTCTCACAAACTTCTCTCCAAGATGAAGGGAAACTACTACACAGTCATAGACTACCCAAACTCTTTCACATATCTCTTAGGTTAGAGACTTAAGTGATGACATTTAGTGCAGCAATGCACCCGAGAGCTCACTACAAGAGTATGTTTGTATAATGAGATCTCTAAGAGCACACCATAATTGAGGACCTACAATGATCTGTACAATGGATCCTTACAAAGAGCTTCTCTTTTATCTCTCTCATAAAGTATATGTTGATCTATGGTGTCATCACACACGATGATCTGACAAGTAGACTGCCCATGGCACCATATTGCATGAGTGATGAGTGTGTATAGATTGACACACAATGGTAAAGAAGAGACTTGCCACTATCAAAGTTTATAATGCAGCTGAGGGATTGATCTTTAGAATACACTGGGTAGATAATGACCCCTTCCAAACATCTGAGCTCCTTTTTTGAATAGTTTCCTGAAATAGTAATTAATATTTTCTTGATCACTACAGCTGCCTCTCAGCAACAAAAAGCACCTTCAGCTTCAAGTATCACAGTATAGTAATCTGTTCTGAGTCAATCTTTTCCTAAAAATCGTAATATCCCTGTGATTAGATGCTTGTTTACTTTAATCTTCCTCCCCCTCTAATACCGCTTTTTCTTCACGTTAATGTCTAGCTGTTACAGATTCATTTTTAGAAGACTCTCTCTTCATTGCATTGTCTTTGCTCTTTTGTAAGAATTATATGTATATGATTGAAGTCCTGAGTCTTCTTTTTGCTCCGTTACTCTGTCTATTCTTCCACCAACACTACACTATGTTTGTAACTATAGCTTTAGAGTGAGTCTTAAATCACTATTTTTTCCTTTAATATTTCATATTGATTATGAACTATTTCTTTTTCCATGTAGGCTATATATTAAATTTACAATCTGTGCAAAAAGGGCCTTGATCAAGATTGTGTTTAATATGCACATTAAGTTTGGGGTAACTGATACTTTGACAGTATTTAGTCTTTCTATCCATGAACATGTCACATCCCTCCACTTTTTTCTTTGATTTCAGCATAGGTTTTTATTTGGGGTGGGGGGCATTTCAAGACAGAGTTTCTCTGTGTAGTTTTGGTGCCTGTCCCGGATCTTGCTCTGTACACCAGGCTGGCCTTGAACTCACAGAGATCTGCCTGGCTCTGCCTCCTGAGTGCTGGGATTAAAGGCGTGTACCACCACCACCACCACCACCACCACCACTACCACCACCACCACCACCACCACCACCACCACCACCACCACGACCAGGCTCAACATAGTTTTAAATTTGTATTCTTATAGATATTGTGCACATTTTGCCAGTTTTAGAAACAAGATTTTAAAGTAAGGTGGTACTAATGTAACTAGAACTGTGCTTAAATTTCATATTCTTCTTGATAACATTTTTATAATTTAACTTTTTTATTTTTTGGAATCTGTTCTTATTTTTATTGATTCATTTGGATATTCTATGTAGTTGATACAATATTTTTTTTGCTACAAAAAGATCTTGACATTTATGTAAGATATAAAATAATAATAATTAGTAGTTAAAAGTAGTGACATCCTTGCCTTGCTACTGAATTTAGTTGGAAATGTTGGAAGGCCTTGCTGGTCAGAGGTTGCAGTCTATTATGGCCTAGCAGCTTTCTCCAAAGTTTGACAACATGAGGACTCCCCTGACAACTCCTATTTGAGACTTCCTGCTCTCTACCTGCCCTTATATAGAGAATGTGTCTAGGTTTGGAAGAATGACTTTATCTGAAAACTGTCTCTAAGCCTGGATGCCGGATTTATCCCTAGGGTTACCCTTGGCACAGTTAACTGCTAGAAGCCTTTCCCCTCTTGCAATATGGTAACTAAGACTTGTACTGGAAGCTTTGCTATAGGACTCTGTTGCCACATACGAAGCCTCATGATAGAACAGTGCCACTTAATTCAAATTAGGGTTTGTCTCCAGACTTCCTAATCTTATATATTCCTTGTACTCTGGAATAAAGTTGAGCTGATTCACAGACATTATCTCCTGGAGGGCTTTCTCCATTATACCCACAGCCATCTGAATAATGTTCCCTGCTTCTGCTCCCTACACCCTCATGGACTAATGAAGCCAATGATCCTGAGAAAGATCCACCCTCATGGACCCCTGAAGCCAGTGATCCTGAGGAAAAGGTAGAACCATAGGAAAGGTCAGTGTTTTTTAGCAAAAGGTGAGATTTTTAAATGCAATAATTATACAGGTGTATTTTTAAAGCTTGTGTTACTAGTTTTCCTAATTTTCTGAGAGTTTTAGCATTTAAGTGAATTGAATTGAATTTGAAAACATGTTTTTTTTCTGAATTTATTGGTAGTACTGTTTGACTTTTCTCTGAAAACCTATTGATATTATAACACATTATTTTATTATCTATTCTTGTGTACCTAGGATAAACAGCACTTAATTATAATATATAAATCTTTTATACACATCTTTGGATTTGAGTTGATGTTACGTTTGGGAGATTTAAATATTTGTGAGCTAGTTTGGTCTCTGATTTCCTTTCCTTGGGAACTTTTGGTCTGGTTTGGACATTAGACTAACATGGGCATTCTAGAACATGTAAAAAAACATCCATTCTTTTTCTGGATTCCAAAAGATATTGTAGATTTTCTTTGTAAATTCTTCTTTCAAAAGCCTTATAGAATTTATGACTGAATTAATCTGATGTAGCAAAACCTGTTTAGGGGGTTGATTATTGATTTGATTTATTCAATATCTTTAGGCCTGCGCTTGTTTTCTAGCTCTTTTGTGTGCATATAAACAGATTATGCGTTCAAAGAAATTGTCCACTTTGTCATCTATTTTACAAAACTTGTGGCCTTAAGAGTTCTTTATAGTAATCCTTGATTAGCCATTTAATATTCTTAAGGTCTGAAATAATACTCTCTTTTATTTTAATATCAATAATTTGCATCTCTTTTGTAAGACTTGATAGTGGCAGATCATTTACATTGATATTTTCAAAGAACCAAATGTTAATTGATCTTTCTATTTTGATTTTTTATTTTTAGTTTTATTGATTCAAGCATGTCTTTTCTTTTGCTGTGTTGGACTTAAATTGATCTTTTAGTTTCATAAGGTATAAGCTTTGATGTTTGATTTATATCTCTCATATAAAATATGCAAAGAATGCTAGAAAGTTTCACATAAGTGCTACTTTTACTGTAACTCACATTTTTAATAATGTTATGATTTTACTACACTGCAATATATTAAAAATAATTTCAAGTTTCTTCTTTGATTCACTTCGATGAGGAAGGATTTTATTTAATCACAAGCCTTCAAAATTTTCATATGTGGTACTGAGTACCATGTGTCACATAGTGGGTCAATAGCACTATACTCTGTGTTCTGAGACAAATCCCCCTTTGATCCTGGAGCTCACCCCTTTGGCTAAATTAGTTGCCCTGAGGTATTCTATAGCTAGCAGTAGAGTTACAGAAGTGTCACCACACTAAGATTTTAAATGTACTTGGTAAGCATCAGTTCTCAGTTTAAGAGGCTTCCTTAGAAACTCTTTATCTACTCAACCATCCCTATAACCCCTAATCATAATGTTTAAAATGCACTTAATTATTCCAGCTTTTATTAGATTCTAGTCAGTTTGTAAACGTGTGTCTCCTATGATCATGCCCACCTAGAAATTATGTGTGTATAACTATGTTTATGATAATACTCTAGAATGTTGAAAATTTCATTGACTCATGTATTGAATCCCAGTGGAGCTCACGCTGATTGAAATTCCATCCTTGGGCTCATTGTTTCAGGTTAAATCAGGCTAAGAAAATAGTCAATAACCACAATGATTTTTAAATACCCATATTACATTTATGATACAAATGTAGAACCATTTCATTTGTTGAGAGGCTATGATGTAAAGGTAGAGCTGAAATGGGACCTAATATTCATATGATTCACTCTGTGCATATTACAGAAAAAAAAAACATTGACTGAACTAAAGCCTTGCTCAAAGTCAGTAATAAGTGTTGTTTGATTTTTCTAAGTACATAACCATGTTCATCTCTTTCTCATATTCATTGTTAGTTTCAGAAATGCAGCCATTGAACCATTACCACGTTTTTGAAAGCTTTTTAGAGTACAAATATCATAAAGCTTTCACTACTGAAGAAGGTGAAATTTGTCATGACAATATAGATTTCCTCTTTCCAAGACACAGAGAACAAGACCTATGATTGTGTGGAGTCCGATAGATGAAAGGCTGCTGACAAAATGATTTAATATGGACTGTGTAAAGTGTCAATTATTAAATATTTCATACCTAGTGATAAGGGACAAGCAAAGATAATTTACTACTTCTGTGACACATTAGAAAATATGCTCAGCAGAGATGAGACACCTGAATTGTCAGGTTAGAAATGACCCCATTAGAGGGATAAGAAACATGGGAAAGAAGTAGAAAACTCTATGCTTTACTAGGCATGACAGTGACAGAATTGTTCTTGATTTTGATAGACTCTGTAAACAAAAGGCCATTTTTAGCAGAAATTAGAAGTTATTTTTCTAAAGCTTTATATTTAATCTAAATTAATCTTAACTGATACAACATGAAAATTGCATTTTTTATATTTATGGAAAACCAGGTGGTATTTCAATACATATAATACATATTCAACATCTATTAAATATGAATAATACTCAAATTCTGTTAAATCTGTCCATCTGCTCATTTATTCTTTCTTTATGATGAAAATATTCATAGTCCTTTCTCATTGCTTTTTGAAATATGTAGTTCATTACTTATAGATTCTCCATAGGACATCAGAAATTCTCTTTTTTATTACCAGTATGTATAGTATTGACTCTTAATAAGGTTTGAGTTAAAGCTCTTAGATTTAATATTTTAAATAAAGGTAGAACATTTATAAGCAAAAATACAATCTGAATTGTTCATGTAATTAAATAAAAATAATTCAGGTTTACAATAAATAAACTCATTTTCATGGCTTTTATTTACTCTCATAAGCTTTTAATTTATAGTTTACATTTTATGCAGTACCATATAAAATCAATTATCCTACTTAATTTTCTCTTCTGTTTCATATTGATATACAAAAGACATTATCAGGAAAGACTTATGGTATATTTCTGTTGTTTGTTATTTTTCTTACTTGCATCTTTTCTAAAGAAGATATTTATAATTTAAGCTATGAAAGTGTCATCGAACTGTAATATTCATGCAAATTACATTAGAACACTTAAAAATTGATATAATGTCTGGGATGGAATAAGAGTCTATGTTATTAAGAATCTACTATGTGATCCTCATGAAGGATGAGAAAGAAAAGAAAAAGTTTAAAGGACCAGTTACTCAATATCATCCTCAAGGGTAGATATTTAACTTTCTTCCATTACACGTCATATCCTTAAGTCTCCATCACTCCCAATAATGTCAGGGCTAGGAGACCCTGCTTCAGCATGTGGACCTTGGAGGAGCATTGGAAACCAGTACCTTAACAATCTATCACTTGCTCATAAAAACTAAGCATTATTTAATTGTGAACATGGCATTTACTCTATCCCTAAGAAACTAATACCTTTTTTTGTCCTAGAACGTTTCCTAAGACAACACGCAGTTTGTTTTTGTTTTCGTTTTTTGTTTTTGACTCAAGGAAACCCCTGAACTATAAGCCCACACAAAAATAAAAACAAACAAATTGTCCTTGAAATGAACTTCTACAGTTTAAACACAATACAGTATAACAGAGCAAGCATTCCCATCCCAAATATAACTTGGAACACTGAAATAAAAAAAAATGCTGGACCAAAGTAAACATATAATCATGTCTACATGTCCAGCTCTTAGATCATGTGATATGATGTGAGCTTCAAAAATTCTAGAAAGCTGTGTCGCATGGCCTTGTTGGCTGCATCTCACATGGTCTCTTTCTTGTCCTGTTTTCTGTACGCTGTGCACTTCTTTCCTTAGCATATGAAACATGTTCCTGGCATCTCTAACTTTTTGAGATTTCCATTTTAGCTTCAGTTTAATTCTTACAACACATATCATGGTGTTAGTTTTTTTTTGAATGAGTCCTGAACTTGCCACACACTCCCTATTTTCCCGTCATTGACATTCAAAACGACTCATAAAACCAACATTGTATGGAAGCCAAGGTGAACTTTAGTCTTGGAGAACCTAAATGGCTGAACAGGGAATAATTAACCTTAGAAAGGTAATTCCCCAGATGACTCTGCATAATCAGGGTCCCAAAAGAGAATACACAGGATGGCCTCTTGCTTTTCCTGGGATACGTGTAAGACATCATTCAAACTGTCTTAATATTAAATAAATGATGCCTTTCAAATTGTGTGAAGCCTTCCTTGCAGCTTCACTCTAAATGGCAGGAATTTTTTTCCATAGATAAACAGCATTTTTCTTGAAAATTTTCTGCTCCTGTTGCTCTGCAAAATCGAATGGTAGCTAATAACATTCAGGTTTCCACCTGAAATCTGTTCTGCTTACATTTCTTCCTACAAATTTACTAGTCTATCATCTCTGAACTAACCTTATACCAAGTCTCCGGCATGTACAAAATGTCTAATTCTTTGCCAGAATGTGTAATAATTTCTGCACAAATTTTCTAATGGGATCCTCATTTCCAAATGAAACCTCATGGACCTGGCCTTTTTCCTACATATTCACATCAGAACTCTGGTCTCCAAAATTTCCAAACAGATATGTCTGCAGCATTTTACACTTCTCACAATTTCCAAATGCTTCCAGTACTCCAATTCCAAAAATGTCTAAACTACATAATAGGTAGAGTCATTACAGAGGCCGTAATACCAGCAATGATTTTATATATTTTCATCCATCTTTTGCTGTGATAAAATACTAGACAGAATCATGGTAAGAGGAGGAAATATTTATTTTATTCCATTCTTTGGAGTTCTCAATACACATATAAATTTTGGTGCATCAGCCACTGAAACTTCCAACATCTTCTAATAATGTCCCAAGCTAGAGAACAAGCCTCTAGTGGATGAGGCTTTGGGACAGATATTTAAGACCAAAAGCATAAGAGGCTTATTCATGGACCATATGAACACATTATATATCGCACTCTCCAGGTGTGGGCAAGGGCAGCATCCTCAGCAAACCTACCAAACTCTGTCCATTCTTCCCGTGTCCTTCCTTCCCTGTCCTCCTTCCTTCTCTTCCCGCCCCCCCTTCTTCTTTCCCATCTAGTTTCTACTCTTTCCTTCTACTTCCGTCCCACTTCTCTCCCTGGCTCCCATTTTCATTTTCTTTTCAGTTTTCTCTTTATTTTACCCATTACCTATATTTTCATAAGCATGCTTTTAAAATATTTATTGTTACAACTTGATCACTATAAGGATCTAATGACAAATAAACTTCAAGTAAAAAGGGGAAATGAAAAATTTTAGTATATAGGGTACAGATTGTAAAAGCAATGACTATACTGTCTGTGATAATTTGAGCATTCTTTCTGATAAAGGCAAACTTTTATTCTATTGTCTGCATTTCCTTTTTACATTTTTCTAATACAAGACAATTAAGTTTAAGTAAAGACTTGATCAAACCTATAATCTTCTACCATTTAGAAAAGTATCTTTTATATTATTAAAATATGAAAACAATAAAGTTCAATGATAATTTTATAGACAACCTTTGCTATTTTTGTTCAAATTTCTGTTTTTAGAACTTTTATAATAACATATAGTTTTTACTCCCCTGTAAACATCTAAGGGATGAAATTTAGTGGGGAAAGACACACAGGTGGTTTAGAGAGAGGAAAGGGAAGAGAGAAGTGCTGTAATTGTATTATAATCTCAAAAATGAAAATAATAAAGTATAGTTTTGATCAAAGACATATTTACAAGGACGACAGTTGAAACTAATGTCCATAGAACAAGGTCAATTGTATTTTATACTATTTTAGCTTAAGGATAATTTAATAATAGTTGAAAGCACAACACACAAAATACTCTCCCAGATGTCATCCCGATATTTTAAATTAACCTAGTAGGTTGCATTGTTTATAGTTTTGTAAAGAACATGAACCACAGTACTCTATTCTTTCTAAAGAAAACATAGCTTTAACATTTTCTTAATAAGTGATCTTATATTAATGGCTAAGATTGCAGGAAAAGTAACCATATAACTAGGTTGAAATGCCACCTCCACCATTTACTATCTGTTTTTTACAAAAATACATTCAATTTATTTGTACTTTGTCAGAGTCTGAGAAATAACAATACTGTGTGGACCGAGTGGTGATGGTGCATGCCATTAATCCCAGTACTCAGGAGGCAGAGCCAGAATGATCTCTGTGAGTTCGAGGCCAGCCTGGTCCACAGAGCGAGATCCAGGATAGGCACCAAAACTACACAGCGAAACCCTGTCTTGAAAAACCAAATAAATAAATAATAAATAAATAAATAAATAAATAAATAAATAAATAAATAAGCAAACAATTCTGTGTGGATGTATTGGGGATTATTCTAAATATTGATGAAGGATCATTGTTGCATTGCTATAGACTGTGAAAGTTTTATTTTCCCTTTGTTAATTAAACACAGTCTTGTACATCAGTAAAGCAATATATTAAGGTAACAGAAATAAGACAATGAGAACTATATTCTTCTAAAAGTCCTCCAACTTTTTTTGTTTTTTCCTACTATGCTATTTACCCAGTGTTGGAAAAGTCCTTTTAGTGGTTTTAAAGTGTTCCAACCTGGGATAAGAAATGACTTGACATGGAGTGTTGGAAGCGATTAATGCCTGTCTAGAGAATGCAATGAAACATGAATACCTTCACTGTAACCCAGGCAAGCATTAATCAGTACTTCAGCACTGCCTGGAGTGACTTCCTGTGATAATAAAAAAGAAATTTTTCCCCAAACAAATGTCAAAAATGTGTGTTGCAAGTATTTTTCCAGAAGGAAACAGTTTTTGATGAAAGCATTTTCTTTTTCTATGAAATGAAACATTTTTTGATTTGACACACAGCATGTCAGTTCTGGGTGGTTAGGAAAATATAGCACTTATTACTCCAAAAAAAGAATGAGGGTTATAAATTATATCAAAGCCTATTACACAAAGTGAATGCTCTGCAAAGCCAGGTAATGCCACCTATATACATAAGGGTTATCAAAACCCATTAAACTCGACCCTTTTAGGTTTCTCAGCTGAGATTAATTTCCTAACATTCCCCTTTTAAAGGAAACCTTTCTTTCTCAGAAGCTCCTGTTCTCATGGGACCTTTCCACGATTTTCCTGATAGCCAGAGGCTAACCAGCAATTCTCTGGATCTCAGAGGGCATTTCATTTAAATTTATATTGAGAAATTTACAGTCTTATTAAGTTGCCTTCCCCTGAGATTCATTTTGCCATGTTTCATGAGCATGTCATTTTAAATAGGTGCCATTTAAAAGTTTGCCCCATATTTTTATGGGCCACAGTATAATCGAATGAGGTTAAATAACACTTGTACATTTCCATGTGCAGAGCCCACAGAAATATTTTTCCATGTTTTGATTTCATATGGCTTATTCACAAGTACTGGTAACACGTTCTGAAAATGCCCAAAATATTAGATTCAGAATCCTCAACCAATAACTTTTAGAAATGGTTAATGATTAAAAATAGCTTTGACAAATAAGTCAATAACTTACTATGTAGAGTTTTATATATATAATAGTCTACTTGAAATAGTATTTCCTAAGAGGGTAAGAGGTTGAAGAATTTCTTTATTCTTTACAAGACTAAATGCTTTATTTGTAAATATACACATTGAATGAGGATCCACAGCATGCCTCAAATGTAATGTTGCATGTTGAAGACTCTGAATAAATTCATTTTTATTACAGTCTCAAGGAGAAGTTCAAATTATTTTGGAGGATTCTTTCTTTTTCAATGTGATATGCCAAGTATTTTCCAATATGGCAGTCTTGGAAATAAGTAGTTCAGACATCAATTTAGAACAAAGTCCCTCAGCAGTCATTAGCAGCAGCAGAACTGCTCAGGCGGTGATGGTAACAATGACTGCTTTAATTTCCTAGAACTTTAGAAACAATTTAAGACACACTGATATCTTAAAGCAGAAATGATTTCTCTTGGAGTTCAGAAAAATGGTTGGAGGAGTGACATGCTCTCTCCCGTAACTCCAAAAGATCTGTTTTGTTTTGTTTTGTTTTCTTAGCAGCTTCAGGAAGTGGGCACCACCATGCTGTTCCATATCTTGTAAGTGCACATAAGGAATAATTGCTTTTATGGTCATATAAATTTATTTTCTCTTTTGTGTATTTGTTTCCTTCTCTCCTTAAAAGGAAATTATTGTTTAAAATTAATTAAAACATGACCACATGCTGATTTTATTACAATTGCAAAAACTTTCTAAATATAATGACATTCATAAGTACCACAAACCAAAGCTTTGGCATAAATTTTAAAGGGTCAGAACTCAAGACACAAACACAAACCATGAAAATGGCAATGACGTATACTCACACTTTTGAATGCCAAAGGTCATTAATAATCACTAGTCCTCTTTATTTTACAAAATGAGGTAGGCTTCTAGCCTCTTTTTTACTGTGAATAAACAGAGTCTCAGTTAAAGTTTCTAAGAGCTAGTGAAGGCATAGAATCCCAATCTACCTAACAATGATCTTATTCTATAACTACTATGAAACCAAGATAATGCAATAGTGTTTGTTTGACTGGATACAATTCACTGGAGTGGCATAAATTCTCCATAGCCTCACCGGAGTCTCCAATGACAGTAGCATCTAGCACAGTGGTTCTTAACTTCCTAATCCTGGGACCCTTCAAGACAGTTCCTCATGTTGCGGTGACCCCCATGTTTTCATTGCTGCCATAACTACAATGTTGCTACTGTTATGAAGCATGAAGTAAATATTCGTGTGTTCTGATGATCTTAGGTGACCCCTGTGAAAGAGTCGTTTGACAACCCCCCAAAAAAGGTTGCTACCCAAAGGCAACCAAAAACTGTAGCCCTTGTGCTTCATATATTCTGATTTCTTCTCCAGCAATACAAGGAATTGCCCTTGTTTCAGTAACCATCCACATTTCAACATTTAGCGATTCTGAACAGAGAGAGTAGAGAATGTGACCAGGAACTAGGAAAACAGGCAGACCAATCTAAAAATGCTGTGACTCAGAACTTCTCCACATTGTCGTCGTTGTGGTCTGAGGAGCAGCCCAGAAACCAGAGTCTGCCCAAGTCAGGGACTTGTATTTCAGCCGTGAGGCACAAAATCAGACTCGATGAGTGGACTCCATGTCCATCAGAGCCCTCTTCAATGTGTAAAAGTGTGGTGATATTTTAATAGTGCTGAAATGTGATTTTATTTGTATGTTAATAAATAAATTTGCCTGGAGATCAGAGGCCATATAGCCATTAAGCAGAAGTTCTGTGGTGGTAGCACACGCCCTTAATCCGATCACATGGCAGGCAGAGTCTCTGTGTGGTCAAGGACATAGCCAAACGTGGAGAGACGAGCCTTTAATCCCAGTACCAACCGTAGAGACCAGGAGGTCTGTACAGACAGGCAGTGATGAGGAAGTCATGTGGCTGGGCTTAGAGCCAATGAGAAGGCAGAACAAGAAAGCAATAAAAACACAAGTCACACAGGAAGAAATGCTCTCTTAGGGGAAGCTAAAGCTAGGAGGCTCTTGCTCTGATCTCTTCGGCTTTAACTCTGTATTTGGCTCTGTGTTTCTTATTTAATAAATCTGTTTAGAAATTCGTCTACATAAAAGCAAAGAGATTACAGGAAAAGGAACCGATTCAGAACTTTTGGTCCCTGGGACACATCGCCTTCTTCCAGGCATAAACACCAAAGACCCTGAGTCACCCTGTGACTGCTCAGTGCACCTGGAGACCTGACCTCAAGGCACATGGACCAATGGTGGTGGCAAGGTAGAGGACCAATGACTTCTTTTCCAGGATGCTGTCAGATGAATGAGTGTGATCCAGATGCCAGGTTCTTCCAATCTCAACTAATGGCTTCTTAATAGTTATTGAGTTTTCACAGTGACTATCTTAACATTTTCCATTATATGCATCTGTAATGAGAATGTTAGCAAGATGTGAAATGACAAGGACCACACCACACAGATCAATCATATGTTTATTTCCCCAGGCTCTAAAATATATCAAGTAATGTGTTAGACAAAGGATCAAAAGCTATGATGGTGACCTATGTAGGCACTGGAAGTGCTGATTTAAAATTTGACAAATTGAAACAGTACATAACAGAAGAATAAACTGATGTCCCAGTTCAAGTACCCGTACCAGAAATTTAATAACACTTCTAAAGCACAAAAGCACACAGAATGCTCTGAATCATGAAAACTAATAATATAATAAGGCACTTAAGTATGACAATATCAGAGAATATTTCTATGAACTAATTACTCAAAATTGATTAAAATGACTTCAAACGAGAATAAAAAAAGTCAGGGAAAACAATCTTCATTCTCATCTACCAACACTGCTACATCCATAATTCCCCTCAGATTCTTACATAATTAAAATAGGCTTCCTTTCCTTCAGGTATGTCTACTTGAAGATATAAGATTTCTCAAACAGCATTCTCCCTATTTATTTCCATGAATATAAATGTTTATTATAATGTACACAAGAAAACAGGTCCCATGGAAATTATTCTATATCTACTTCAAAGTGTTAGGGATCTAAGTTCTGATAAGAATTAAGAATGACATGGTTTTTATTATTTTCTGAATATGTGAATTGCTTAAATCCAGAAGATATCTGGAAATTACTTATCAATATAAATAGTGCAATGGCAAATATAGTTTAAATAATTAACTACAGAAGGACCGTTAACTTTCCAAAAAATGTTAATATATGGCTCAACAGTTATATCTTGGGAAGAATAGAAGATTTCAGGTCAGGAGTAGTCATTTATTTTTAGTCTGAACGGTATATTATGATATTAACAACTCATATATTTTTCATGACATTATATTCCTCTGTTGGTAAACAACTAGTACAACATCATTGTTTGTGGTCTTGTATATGACACTCTAAGATTCTGTTGTATTATTATTTCTAAGACAATTTTCAATAATATTCTTATATATTCTATTTATTATATCACTAGTAAATTAATTCATAAATAAATTTTAATTCTCAATGACTAATACTTTTGGGTAGATTTTTCTGGAATTACAACAATACAATACTGATCAGTATCTGGTTCTTCTGTATATAGTTTGTCAAAGTTCATAATCAATATCACCCCAACCGCCAGCCACTACCACTGTGTCTCCTCTCCCTTCACCTCCTATTCACCTCCTTTTCATCTTCTCTTCTTGTTTTTTTCACTTCTCTTGTCCTCTCCTCTCCTCTCTTCTCTTCTTTCCTCTTCCTCTTCCTCCTCATCTGCATCCTCCTTCCCCCTTCTTCTCTTCTTTTTCTCTATCCCTCATTAAATCTCAGTTTGCTTCAAGTATAATTTTAATAAAAGATGACATACCTGAGAAGTAAAGTCACTTATAAAAAATTGATGAAATTAAAGGATGTTCTAACTTGAAGGAAAAACTATGTTATGACATCAATTGACTATTACATTTAGGATTGAGGACATTGGAAACCACATGTGGAATATTTAACTATGTAAAGATCTGTTATATTTGATTATGCTTCTCAATATTACTTTAAGCATGTTAAGGTATGTTATGTTTGTTTGTGTTGCATTTGTTCAATGAAGTAAACATGTGTTGCTGTTTCACCTCACCTGCCTAAGGCACCTGATTGGTCTAATAAAAAGCTGAACAGCCAATAGCTATACAGAAGCGGGATAGGTGGGGCTGGCAGGCAGAGAGAATAAATAACAAAGAATGAAGGAAGAAGGAGAAGAGAACAAGGGAGAAGGAGAGAGACACACCCAGGGCAAAAAGCCAGGAAGCCACCAGCCAGCCAGAAACAAGAAGCAGGAAAGGAATATATACAGAAAGAAAGGTAAAAAGCCCCTAGACAAAACATAGATGAAGAGAAACAGGTTAAGTTATGAGAGCTAGCAAGAAATGAGCCTAAGCTAAGGCTGAGTATTCATAACTAATAAGTCTCCATTTAATGATTTGGGAGCTAATTGGTGGCCCCACAAACAAAGCCTGAAACAATCACAAGTAGATTGAATTTTTCATCTGTAAGGAAAGATGAGATTTGATTATCAAGTATTAGTGCATGAAGACTTTTACAAAATCTATGGTTGAGATGCCAAAAACAGTATTCATTTTAATATCATATAAATAGCTAGAAATGTTTCTTTAATCTCTTTTAATATACCTTATGTATATATTTTTAAATGGATTCTTATTTCTTTTTATCAAATAACTTCTCAAAATATAAACTTTGAAAGCATGAAATTTAAAAAATATTGAGAAGGAATAATTAATTCCATAATTAAGACTTGGAATAATGCAGAAGCTGGAGAGATGGTATGGAGATTAAGAGTGTTTACATCTCTTGCAGAGGACCTGAAAACAATATCTGGCCTCTCTTAGGACTTGCAAGGACATGGCACACATAAACTCAGGCAGGCACACACTACTACATATAAATAAAAAACAATAAATCTTACAAAATTGACATCTTTAAATAATAAATAATCATAGTATTGGGTTATGGATCATTTATTTCAAATATCTCATCAATAATTTTGGATTTCTACAATATCTTTGAAAGTTAAAAGTTATTTGTAACATAATTTTAAAAATGCTTAGTTGTATTTTTGAAAATGAAAAAAGGTTTCTCTAAACTTCTCTGATGTTAATTATTTGATTAAAATGGGTTTTAGAAGAAAACTCATAGGAAATAACTAATCTATTATGAAAGCATATTTATTGAGGGCTTATGACACATCAGGATTTATGTTAGGGGATTTGCATGCAAAAATCTTATTTTGTTTTTATTGTAGCTCCATGAATCGTATCTTAATATTCCTAGCATAAAGGCTCATAGCATTTAGTGACTCCTATAACTTCCTTTTTAAAAAATTATTCGGATTGAATCACAAATTCCACATGAAAACAAAGCTAGTGATGTTTCATTATGTTAAAGTGCTGCACCCCACACAAATCAAAGAATATAATTCATTTATTCTTGCCGTCAAGCTTCTGACACAGCCTTCTGTGCCAACTGGATATACTGCCATCATCATAATGTAATCCACCTTACAGTAAACTATTAGACTACTAAAAACTATTTGTTAACAATTACATTCTTTGTAAACCAGCTGGAATCACAACACTATATTTTACATTTATTTATTTTCTCTCTGTCTTTGTCTCTATCTCTGTCTCTGTCTCTCTGTCTCTCTGACTCTCTCTCTGTGTGTGTGGGTCACATGTTATGATATCTGCATTCAGGTTAGAAAAATCATGCTGAAGTCAGTTTTCTCGTTCCATCCTGTGGGCTCCAATTGTAAGAACATGGGTTTAACATGGGTGGCAAGTGTTCATACCTGCTGAACTTTCTTGCTGGCCATGGAGTGATAATTTTGGAATATGAGTCTGAATAATTTATCTGTTTTTTTAGACTGAGATGTATCTATTCATCATCTTTTAAATAAAGTCATATGTTATGTGGCATCTATGGTCTCATGCCATACACATTATCCAGATAACGTTAGTGTCAGAAAAAATTTCTCACCTGGGTAATTTTGAATGTTACTTTTTTTTTATGAAAAAAGGCATATTGCAGAATACCATATTTTTTTCTGGGACCCTGCTAAATTAGTGCTTAAAACTAGATTATTATTGTTGTTGCATATATAGAATTTTTACTACTTTCTACAAAGTACAAAATCCACTTATGATACTTAAAGTGAAGAATTGTAATGTATACATTAATTTGTTACTTTTAACTAGTATTCAGAAATTCTAAGGAAATATCTGAGAAAATTTATAAAAGAATAATGTACTTAAAGCACAAACCAAGGGAATATATGTTGGACTGTGCAAACTAAAGTTACAGCAAAGAAGAACATATTCCAAAGAGATGTACATAGTGATGAGTCAAGGATGTATCCTGGCTCATATGGAGAGTACTTGCTAAGCCTGGGCAGGCTTCTGAGTCTCAGTATCACACCACCAATTAAAAAAGGCAGGAAGTGTAAAGTGAAGGAGGGAAGGATCAAGAGAAGTATGTAAGCAATTAAGCCAAGAAATAAAACATGTCATAAATCAGATATAGATTATATACTACAGAAAAATTGAAGGACTAAGAGAAGAAATTGATAACTCTATTATAATGAAGTCATAATTAATTATTAAAATGTTAACTCTTAAATATGGAGATGTTAAGTAAAACTCTGCAGTACCCATTGATGACTGTGTAGACTTTTCAGAATGAAGTGGCAAAAGGATTATATATTATTATTTTTTAAAAATTTACTAATTGCAGAAACACAGAAGTCTATTAATTATTTCATATTAGATGATTTATTTCAGATAAAACTATTTTAATTTTGGTTACAGAAAAATTTATGACTTTATTTTTAGGAGATGAGAGTAAAGCTAGTAAGACAGAGAGAATAATGGGATATGTTTTTCTGGATATACATTGTGTGACACTATTCACAAAAAGACATGAACAAACATCTACTCATCCTCAATAGGGAACTGAAGACAGATAACGGTAATGATACCACCAAAATCCAACTTGTTGAGCCAGTCATTTTTACTGGAATATGGATGAGGAGTTACTTCCAGTCTTAAGGAGAGATCCTAATAGATGGGATGTTTTTACCTCCCCTCAGAACATCATGTTGTTTCACTAGACTTTTAACATCCTGCATCTTAATGAGCTTCCCTCCAAGATGGAAAGTTGTATCCTCAGAGGCCATTGCTACAGAATAATCAGAAATGATAGAAGGGTGATATTAGATAATGAATATATCTTCAGTATATAGGAAGAGATTTATGAGAAAAATAAATTTAAAAGTAAAAGTAGAAAATGAACAGAACTTGAAAGATATATAACTGTTACCACAGGAAGTCAGGACACAAAACAGGATCAGGGACAGAAAGGTCTGTCCAGGACTGAAAGAATGCAGATGACCAGGCAGCAACATGAAGAAGTTGGAGAGCCAAGCAGAAGTCAGAAGAGATGACTCAGTTGGTAAAGGGCTCACTTACAAGTAAGAGGACAGGTCCAGGCACCCTCTGGACCACTGCCAGCAGACCAAGGTGGGGTCAACCTTGTGGATTCCTGAGAGCCTCCCCAGCACCCTGCCTCTTCCTATTCCTATGATGTCCTCATCTATCATGGTATCTTCCTCTCTGCCCTCCCACTCTGTCCCTGTTCCAGCTTGACCCTCCCATTTCCCTATGTTCTCATCCCCCACTACTCGCCCCCTGCCACCCCCCTACACACACACCCAGTCCACTCATGTAGATCTCATCCACTTCTCCTTCACAGGGTCATCCATGTGTCTGTCCTAGGGTCTGGTGACCAGCCTAGCAAATAACCTAGCTGTCATCATAGAGCTTTTATCCAGTGACTGATGGAGTCAGATATAGAGATCCAAGGCCAGGCACCAGGCTGAGCTCCGGGAATCCAATTGATGAAAGAGAGGAGGGATTCTGCAGGCGAGGGACATCGAGATCATGATGGGAGGATGTGCAGAGATGACCGGCCACACTAGTGGAAGCATATGAACTGTGGACTGGTGGCTGTGGAGCCCCCATGGGACTGGACTAGGCCCTCTGGATATGGAAGATGGTTGTTTGGCTCGAACTGTTTGTGGGCATCCAGGCACGGGGATCGGGATCTGTCCCTGGTGTGTGGGCAGGCTTCTGGAATCCGGTGCCTGTGGTGTGACACCTTGCACAGCCTTGGTGCAGTGGGAAGGGGCTTGGACCTGCCTAGGCTCAGTGAGCTGGGCTCTGCTGACTCCCCATGGGAGACCTTGATTTGGGGGATGTGGGGATGTGGGGTGGCTTGGGAAAGAGGGCTGGGGGTGGGAGGAGGGAGGAGGGGGGATCTATGGATAGTATGTGGAGCGAGTAGAAAATTTCTTAATAAAGAAAAATGAAAAAAAAAAAAAAACAAGTAAGAGGACCTTGCAGTGAACTCGTGTGTATGTTCAACCCAACATACATGCATCTGTATATGTATGCACACTTTCCATATACACACTGAAGTCAAGAGATTTTCAATCAAATGAAGACAGTAAGTCAACAAATTAAGGATGTACTTGTCATTGGATTCATATAAGTTTGGCAAGAGGTGACAGAAATAGGAAAGATTAAAAACTAAAGTTCATAACATTATCCAGCCATCAATGGAAGAGTAGAAGAACATGGAAACGAGGCAAAGTGGTAGCTACAGACAGGATGTTCAAACATTGAAAAACACAAAGGGATACATTTTCTGAAACAAATTAAAAAAAAAACAGGCAAAACTGAAATTCTTGGGTAGCAACATCTCATGTTAAAAAGAGTAGAAATTTTTGTTTTGTGACACCTCAGTATGTAGCTAGAGTTTTCCTGCCTGGTCCACAGTCAGGACAAATCTCTCTCACCTGCCAGTCCCACAGCCGCTCAGACCCAACCAAGTAAACACAGAGACTTATAATGCTTACAAACTGTATGGTCGTGGCAGGCTTCTTGCTAACTGTTCTTATATCTTAAATTAATCCATTTCTGTAAATCTATACCTTGCCACGTGGCTTGTGGCTTACCGGCATCTTTACATGCTGCTTGTCCTGGCGGTGGCTGGCGGTGGCTGGCAGTGACTCCCTCCGCCTTCCTGTTCTTTTAATTCTCTCTGTTAGTCCCGTTTATACTTCCTGCCTAGCCACTGGCCAATCAGTGTTTTATTTATTGAACAATCAGAGCAATTTGACATACAGACCATCCCACAGCATCAATATGTTTCTTATTCTCAAATAAGAAAAGAAGTTTCTGTCACATCCATTATTAGGGTGATCACTGCAATTTCTCACAATGTGTCTCCATGTGCTGAAACAGCTGAGGTTAGGCAGAAAAGGATCACTGGAATAGTGCTGGTCATGATCAATCTATTCCCTAAGAGTATAGTTTTGTGAAATTTGGTAATAATCAGCATTCTGGCATGGAGAGCTGAAGCAGAGGAGTGGTACTGTCTCACACCTCACTAGCCCTTTTGTATCACGAGGAAATTTGACATGCAAACACAATACTATTTCATTGTATATAAAACCACCAAGAAAATTAACTGCAGGTCTTTTCCTGGTATGGGAAAATTGATGACCATTAGACTTTGAGTCTGAATAACCAAGGAATACTGAATTGTAAGACTGAATGGAACTGCTAAAACAAAAGACTATAACTCCCTAAATAAAAATGAATATCAGATACCAGCTAAAGGGAAAACTGCTAGAACCCAAGATCTCAGTAGCAAATAGTTTGTGAGATAAGCTGCATTGTAATTTCTATCATTTAATAAATGTGTATTTACCTCAACAGTTAATTACTGGGCCCTCTTATGTAGATTACTTTGTGTAGCTACAAAGAGTCAATGTATTTATGAAGGTTACATTATAATGTCGGTGTCAGATTGTACCTGGACTAAAAGTTGGGAAAGCAAGATCACTACCTCATGTTTAGTGAACAATGTGTTCTGGAATAGAGTCAATTAGGAAAAACCTGCAATGCTGGAGAAACCATGAAC
>CABHPH010122796.1:0-11218 GCA_902168325.1 Peromyscus nudipes | reverse complement strand
CTTCATTGTATGTCACCCCCTGAATGCCCCTCTTGGACCTTAATCCAACTTTAAATGTCTTTTTCCTCTTCCTCTTTTTTCTGTCATATTTTGAATACTCAATGTATTATTATCTTCCTGTGTTCAGTTTACACAATTGTAATTTATCCACAGTTCTTTTTAGTGTCCCCCAGAGCAGTTGGCTTTAAAATGAAACTCAGGTTCACATCTTGATCTCTAGGTACACGTGGCCTTAGTTCATGCCAGGTCACCACGTCCATGTTTCATGCCCAGTAAGGCTAATTATTTACTCATGTGTCCTTTGTTTGACTTATACACCTGTGTAAATAGCTGTTCCAAAACCTTACAGATATGCTAAATGCCAACCCTCTTAACCTGGCCCTGTCTCTCTCTCACTGCTTTCCATATATCTTATTCTTCTCCTGAACGAAACTGGTCTTCATTTCTGGTACACAGCTCTTTTTTTTTTTTTTTAACTTCTAATTCAGCATTCCTTGCTTCCTGTTCTTACAATGAGTGCCCTAACCCCCCATCTTCATCTTAAGTGTTATAGCCATCTATCCAGACCAGCCCAAATGCCATCACCTTCATGAGGCTTCCTCCTCACAGGTCTTTAACTTTGTAATGCTCTGCCAGCGCCCCCTGTCCCTACCGATCACAAAGATTCGATTTGAAGAGAAACATTGGAAGGGTTGCTTTACTTTGTACTTCTGAAGAACAAGTAAACTTCACAAAGCATACATACCAAACAAGGATGCAGGAGTGGACACAGGCCCCATTGAGTCTCTTGTGTCTATACAGGCACACCTGAAATCCAAAGGCCTTGGCTCCCATGAAGGCAAAAGAGCATGCTCTGAGCCAGATGTTGTGGGCCTGCCTCCCTCCTCATCCACAGTTCTGGGAACTAAACCCAGGGCTTTGTGCAAGTTAGTCATGTGCTGGACCCATGAGCTGCTAATCTATAATACATTTCCAAGCTTTACCTTTTCTTTTTTCCTTTAAAAAAAAAAATCTTGCCAGGCAGTAGTGATACACACCTTTGATTCCAGCATTCGAGAGGCAGAGGCAAGGTGGATTTCTGAGTTCAAGGCCAGCCTGGTCTACAGAATGGGTTCTAGGACAGCCAGGGCTACACAGAGAAACCCATCTCTAAAAACAAAAGCAAACAAACAAAATCTCACCATTTTTTGTTTACAACTAAAGCTCTAGAAATTAAAATTTAACACCCTGTGCATGAGCTTTTCAGGGACAGCAGAAGTACCGACCTTGTGTCCACGTTGTCCAGCTGAACTTTGATCCAGTGAACCTTATTGAGCTGGCTACCATCAATTTCTCAGGATCCTCTGGTCCACATTTTCACAAAGGACCACCAAGTGCTAAGGACTGCGATACTCAGCCAGCAGGGGGCAGCTTCTGCCGATTTCCCCTGTAGCTTTTTTTTTAGTTAGTTAGCTTGGCAGAATTTCTCCTCTGAAACTCCATGCTTCCCACTGAGCTTTTTCTCCAATTCACACACTAGACATATTTATGTTTTCTGGAAAGATTTCAGTAGAGTTGCTGGAACAAAAATTATGATTTTTCCAACCACTTCCAATTTGAATTGGGTTGGGTACCATGATGTTGAGATCCCACAGCTAGGCCTTGGGGTCAGAGTTCATCTCTAGCTAGAGTAGTGCCTGTGAGATGTCCAACTCAAACTAGTCCAGAATTGGACATGATAGTCTTGGCATCTCAAGCTGGACATGGGTTTGTACTTATAGCCCGCTGGCTTAAAAAGAAGCCCAACTCTCACAAGAGCTCCAGGCTTTGCCTTTTTATCTAGGAAAGAACATCCATCCCAACCACTTCCACCTACATTTCATATTATGAAATATTGTGTCATATTATGACCTCTAGTTGCAGGAAGTTAGAAGATAAATGTTCATGCTCTGCTCATTGGTAACCAAATGTGAGGGTGTAAATAAAACATATGAGGAAGTCAACTTAGCAACATCTATCCACATTCTACTATGTGACATCCTTTGCCATCTAGACCTCCTAACACCTTACACCACCTCTTAACTCTTAGTCAGGGTGATGTAGACTCTCACAAAACATTCCATCTGATAGATAATGCCGTAGTGGTGAGTCTACTCAAATGCTGCAAAAATAGGAGTTATGTTAGAATTATGCATACTTAAAAAGAATCCTCAACTGTCATGGGGTCTCTATGTTGGGCACTTTGTCCTAAGAATGTAACACATGTATACTCCTTGAGGGCATAAACATGAGAGGTTTTCTTGGAATGACTTTAGTCATAGTTCTTTGAGATTCTTTGCATAATATTTAGAATTAAACATCTCCTTGGTCCTCCATATAGTGTTTGGCAGGATCTAGTTCTTTAAAAAAAATGTTTTTTTTATTCATATGTATGTGTGTGAGTGTGTGTCACATGTATGTGGGTGCCTGAGGAGGTCAGAGGAGGGCAGATTCTGTGAAGTTACAGGCAGTTATAAGCCTGACGTGGTTGCTAGGAACTGAACTTTGGTCTTCTGCAAGAACAGTAAGCGTTCTTAAACACCAAGCCATCTCTCCAGCCCCAGAATCCATCTGTGGCTTATATTTCCCACATTCAGTACCTAATCCAGACTCTTTCCTTCTGCTAAGAGATCTCCAAGCTCACAGGGTTCATGATTTGGGCCTCACTCATGTTTGGCATACAATTCCCTACATCTTTGGCCCACCCTAATCCAGCCATATCAGTCATCTTTACCAACTCAAAACCACAAAGTTGATTCCTTGTTTAGGCCTTTTGCAATAGCTCCTGTCTGCCTGCTGTGATCATCTTGAGCTTCCCACAGTTGCCATTCAGATCTCATCTTAAATGACACCTCCCCAAAGAAGTCATCCCACTCTCCCTTCTAAAGTAGCAGCATTACTTCACACCCCCACTCCCCGCCTAACTTAATCTCCCAAAGTGCCTCTCAGTACCTACCTCTCACTTCAGTTTTCTCCCTCCACTTACTAGAGTGTTAAAATTATAGAAACGATAGTTTTATTGTTGTTGTTTAACACAGAGTCTTGCTTTGCAGCCCAGGAAGGCCTAAAGTTTGCCAAGTAACTCAGATTCACCATACTTGTAACTCTGCTCCCAAGTACTGGACTTAGGGCATTCACCTTAAGAGAGTTTGATTTATTCAGTACTGAGACAGTCTATGGAACTTAGTACATATTCAATAAATCTGACTGAATAGAGAAGTAATTGAATGTCACTCTGCTGCCTAGAGCATCACCCACAATCTCTCCATTACCTGTTGTCATAGACATTGTCCCCATCCCAACCTGTCTGATTAAATGTCTCTCTTCAGTGTCCTCACACTGTCTGCTGTAGAATATTGTTAATTACATATATTATAATTTTATTTTCTATTTCCCCATCAGAGGTAAGGTCCATATGTGTAAGACCAAGGTGATAATTTCTGTAGCACGCGCCAGGTCTTTACAGATACATATAGCACCTTTGTGTGAGTTAATAGAAGAATATGGCAGACTTGAAGATTGGGAATTGGTTGGGATTTATCTCCTGCTGAACCCTTCATTAAGGAAAGGGGGATGGTCATAGTGTACATGCTTATGATGAATACCTAAGTGAATATGCCATGTATCGAGTGATTTCCTCAAATGTTATAGAATATTATTTTAAGGTGTGTTACTTTTGTTTACGTTACATTTGTTTAACTCTGTGAAGCTGTGTTACTGTGCCTGTCTAAAACATCAGATGGTCTAATAAGAGCTGAATGGCCAATAGTGAGGCAGGAGAGAGAAATAGGTGGGGCTGGCAGGCAGAGAGGATAAATAGAAGAAGAAATCTGGGAAGAGATCAAGGAAGGAGCAAGAGAAGGAGGAGGACATCAGGGCCAACCACTTATCTACACAGCAAGCCATGGAGTAAGAGTGAAAGTAAGGTTACAGAAGTAAGAAAAAGTAAAAGCCCAGAGGCAAAAGGTAGATGGGATAATTTAAGAAAAGCTGGCTAGAGACAAGCCAAGCTAAGGGCAGGCATTTATAATTCAGAATAAGCCTCCATGTATGATTTATTTGGGAGCTGGGTGGTGGGGCTCCCAAAGGAGTAAAAGAGACAAAAGAATAAAAACAAACAATAGCACTCAAAAGCAAAGAAACAGGTGGGCATGGAACATAATAGGCATCACAGGTCCACATTGTTGGGCTGAGGAGATGGTTCAAACAAAGAAGAGTGCTGCCTTACTAATACATGGCCCTGAATTTGTTTCTCAGAACCCACATTTTAATGGGAAAAAAAAAGTCATGTGGTGGTGCCCTGCTAATCTCAGGGCTGGAGAGGCAGAGACAGGTGGATCCCTGGGGCTCACTGGCCAACCAATCCTAACTTACTTGACAAGTTTGAGTCCAGTAAAACACCTTGTTTCAATAACAAACAAAACAGACGCGTGTCTCCTGAGGAATGGCACCCAAAGTTGGCCTCTGGCTTTCATGTGTGTGTACACACACACATCACATGTACACACACAAAGTTTTTAACACATGTGATTCTTACAACAACCATATACAAGAATGATTAGTCTTACTATTTATAGATGAAGAAATGGGCTCAAAGAGATTTTCCAACTTCACTGAGGTCATGGGTGTCACTGGAAATAGTGAGGCTGTGACCAACACCCAGGCCCATGTGCTTCCAAGGCTGTGTGTGCCTGGCCAAGCTTTGCCACATAGGACCTGACTACCAGTTTTTAAGAGTCATTTCCCAAAATCTTCCCTTGTATGTCCTTTTGCTTAGGTTCTTTGCCCTCCAATGCTATTCTGCAGTCCCTATTCATGACTTTCTGATGATTTCATGGCAGATTTAGATTATTCAGATTATCTCATAAGACTATAGCAGAACTTTATTATAAAATAATAGTATTCAAGCCAGGCTGTGGTGGCACACAACTTTAGTCCTAGCACTCGGAAGGCAGAGGCAGACAAATCTCTGTGTTCGAGGCCAGCCTGGTCTACAAAGCAAGTTCCAGGAAAGCCAGGGCTACATGGAGAAACCCTGTCTTAAAAAAACTAAAATATTATTATTCAATCAAACAATTTTTAAGTGGACTGCTACCTGTAATCATTTAGGTTGCTTGGTTTTCTTAATGTGTTTGCAGTTTTTGTCTTATTGCCAAGAATGGTGGTAATGCAGTGTGCTAAATATGAGATCCCTGTTACCTCAAAAATGGACACAATGACAAATTAGCCTCGGAATGTCTTGTTTCTCTTTATCCTTAATATAGTGCAGGAGACTTTGGGTATGGCTTTAGTTTTGAAGTTGCATACTTTCTCTAATAAAATTTCCAACAAAAGACTTAAATAAGAGTAATGTTCAAGTCTCCTCTAAGACAGGAATGTTTGTCTCACACAGTTGCAGTCTTGTCAATAATACAACGAGGCTGTGTTTGAAGAGTACTGTGAGCCATTAGTCCTGTACAGCAAATCGATGCTCATGACATCGTGTTGGAAGAGCTTTTCTATGATAACAACACACACATGTGAGTTATCCTTTCTTTAACAATTAAAGAATGTCATTGGGCTTTGTCATTTAGCTAACCTTTGACGCTTTGTACCAAACATAATGAAAACCAACTTGGTCTTTACTGACCTCTCCATCCTATTTCCTTCAACCATTTCTCTTCACCAGCATCTAATCTCTGGCCAAGCCACGAGAAAATGGAAGTTGAAAAAGACTGGAGAGTTAATCTACTTCATATTCCTCCTCCAGGAAACACTCTGACAACATAGTTACCATAGTCATTAGCCAGGTGGTGGCATACACTTTTAGCCTCATCACTCAGGGGGCAGAGGATCTCTGAGTTCAAAGACAGCCTGGTCTAGAATGTGTCCCAGGAGAAGAGTGAGGGCTGCATAGAGAAACCCTGTCTCCAAAACAAAACAAAAATTCTAGTACTATGCCAGAACTTAAGATCAAAGCGATGAAGGGACCTGGGTATTAGGCCTCATGTAGCCCCAACAATGGGCACAGCATGAGGCACCAGAGCTGGCCTTCCCTCTGAGCCCACTTGGAAGTTATACTCCTGTTTCTCTCTTAACCAGCTTCCACTACTTTGTTCTTCTCAGGGCAGGATCAAAGAGGACCTTCATCTATGTCGGAGATATTTTTGTTCTGAGCAGGTCACCATACCCCCAAGTGCCTCCATTGCCTTGTGTGAAAAATGAGAGCCAATAACCCCTGCCCTGTTATCACTAGATTATCATAGAAAAAAATGAGATCATTAAAGTCTTCGTAACTTGCCAAATACTCTATGCTGATGGGCTAATCTGTGTTTTAAACTAAAGAAATGATTCTCCTAATGGGAGAATTTTAGATTTTGGTAAACAAAGGAAGATCTTTTGGCTGAGAGTTGATAAGAGAATTTACCGAGCCCTTTGATCAGATTTACTTACAAGGACAAGACTAAACTGAGTCAGCAAGGCAGCCAGCCAGCATCACTCCTGCAAACCTCATTGGTAGCTACAGATTTGGGATCTAGATGAATCTAGATTCAAAAGTCTTTATCTCAGTTACCAGTTCAGCATCTCTTGTGGTGAGTCCTTAACCGAAGCTGCTGTTCTCTCCTTTGTAAATCAGATTCTCTCGGCAGCATTCTGGGAGAACACAAGAGCAGGGATGCTGCAAGAGAGATCCCTAGGGAGGCCCAGATACCTACAGTTCTCTCCCAGGTGGCAGAGCTGCCAGATGCCGCATGACCTTGCCCTGAGGGTCAAAGGACACCTTTAAGCTTCTAAAGCTCTTCCTTCATGCTCAAGTCAGGTCCTGTCAGTCTTTCTTGTAAGATAAAATAGAGGCCAGTGTCTCTTAAGCATTCTCATTTTCTTGATCTAGTCTCCCGTGAAACTGTCCAGTCACTCTCAGGTAGGACTTACAAAGCCTGTCTTTTACTCTCAGCTGAAAGGCAGAAGGAAGTAGAAACAGATTGGCAGCGATTTGGAGGCAATTTGGCAATGAAAATGAGTGAGCTGCCAAATTTGAACTTTAGCAATATTTATTGTGAAGGAATCCAGTCAAGAGGATTCTAAAGACACCAAAAACTTACGTCAAACAACTGTCGTATTTGTCCCACAAACATTTAGTGCTAGTTTCATTCCTGTGGCTGTGATAAAGTGTTGACCAAAACCACCCCAGGGGAGGAAAGTTTATGTCAGCTTACAGGCTACAGCCCATCTTGGGAAGAAGTAAAGGCAGGAACTCAAACAGGAACTTGAAACAGAATCCATGGAAGACTGCTGCTCATTGGCTCACTCACAGGCTCATACTTAGATAGCCTTCAGCTTTCTTATACAACCCAGGACCTCCTGCCTAGGGAATAGTGCAGCCCACTGTGGGCTGGGCAAATATGGGTGATTGCCCACCCCAGACTCATATTATCGCCCATATTCACTCTCAGAATTCTAATGTTCTGATTGCCAACTTCCCTTGGGGAGCCAAGTGCTTCCCAGGGGTTGGGATATGACTGATTCCATGACTAATTCCTCCTACAAATGGTTGGTTAATCTTGGATTCACAACACAATTGTAGCCAGTGGGGTGTTAGAGTGGAGAGGCATAGGGAAAGTAATTGTCCTCAAGAAAAATACAAACGAGGCATAGTCATGCCTCTGGATGTTGTCACTTGCAACCATAGGACAAGCAAACCCAACAGATAATGGCAAAAGAAAGCAGCAAAAGAACCTGGATGAGGTTCTGTAGTCACTTAGCTGACACTACACACTACCTCTAGACACTTATGCACGAGTGGTAAATACTCCAAATATTTAACCAAATATTTCAGTGTTATTTCATTTCTATGACTTGGGGCTGAACACATCCCAACCAATTATGTTATAGCTAACCATCTCTTTTAAATGATGATAACATTTGGCAATGTCTGGCGTTCTCACTGTCTACAGAAAGGAGTGGAGTAAAAATAATCACTCAACTCTTCCTTTACCTCCCTTAAAAGTCCCATATGTTTCAAGAAAGAAAATGTCTTTGAATTCCTCACCCCTGTCATCTGCTGTTTGGTATGTAGAATGTACCAACATAGGGCTACTGCCCACTTGCTGCTGCCTCCACAGATTTCTGTCCAAGGACACCCTGTTAAAACTCTCTATTTGGAGAATTTCCTTCCATCCACGCCCACTGTATCATGGATGACTGGTTTTGAGGGATTTTTTTTCTATCCTCTTCTCTTTTTTCCTCCATCCTTAGTATTCCTAATTAACAGTGTTCCTTTCCCTTCATGGTCCTAATAAGACTCTTCCTTACTGTTTGTTGTTGCTAATTGGCAACATACTTTTTTTTTCTTAACTGAAACATCTTCCAATGAGAAAAATCTATTTTTCTGACAGTGGTATCCCAGATGGCTGACTTTGATTATGATTCATGAATGGTTATGTTTCCTTCTAAATCAGACTTGTCACAATGAGTAAGCAATGGTACCTTCTCTATATTCCAAACACTGAGAAAATGAAATGTATTCCGCTCTCATGACCATACTTAATAAGGTCATGACATTTCTTTGAAAGCTGTTTCTCTATTCCCTTTATTTTCATAACTTATTCTTTCTTGTAGGGATGCAGGAAGTATCTTCTAGCCCTACGCATTTATCCGAACAAATTTGCCTTTGTCTCTTCATTCTGCTTCTTACAATGCATTTAAGAAGCCTTAGGCGGATCAAGTAACTCTAAAGAGTGAGCCAGCAACTTTCATACTGTTTCCTTACATGCTCATGGCAGTATCTGCTTACCCTTGTTCTCCCGAGTTCTACATCTTTACCTTAATCCACCCTTTCCCACCCCCAGAAGTATAAATAATACTTCAATACCATTTTCACACCATATAAATTAAAACACCTGCCTACATGTTTGCTTTTATAAATAAAATAGTATATATACTTTGCCAGCTTCCCTGCTTTCTTGCTTGTGGCGTTATTCATTTTTTACATTTGGTCTCATTTTAAGATGGAATCAATAGTTGTGTTTTGACACATTAGTGAGATACAAACAATTAACTAATATATTAGTTTGAAATTCTTCAGATATGACATAATACAATTTTTGGTTTTGATAGTAACTCCAAGTTCCAAAACCTATGTTCCAATATTTATTTACATCTCACCAATTCCCTAAATTCCACCATTGGAAAATTCAGTCACCACTACTCCTGCTCTATTAATAGTGTTAATGAGTTCACTATTCACCTCAACACAAAACTATTTCCCATGTGAACTATGTCTAGATTCTACCCTCTCCTTTCATGCCCACTGAAATTATAAAGCACAGCATAGCCTAGGCTTAGCTTACATTCCTATTTCCTACTTTCTGCCCTGAGCCAAGCCACGAGAATGACTTTCCTGACACAGATGCCATTACCATCTCCATGACTTTCCAGTTCCTGCTTCTTCAAGATGCTTTGCCCTCTGGTGTGGTCCTAGTGCCCTGGAGGGATTTCTGTCCCAAGGAAATAGCATAGCCTTTAGGAAAGGTGCATTTTCTGGAGTGAGACAGTTAGGAAATAAACTTGTTCTACCACTTACCAGTGGGTAAGTTACCAAGTCACCATGCCTCCAGTTTCTCTCCTATAAACTGGTACTAACCTAGGGTCTATCTCAGGGGTGATAGGAGAATTAAATCAGCTAGAACATGTTAACATCTCTGATGATTAATCTTGATTGCCAACTTGACCGGATCTAAAATCACCTAGATCCGCCTCTTGGCATTGCTATCTAGATTCGATTCATTGAGGTAACCACCCCCCTTAACTGTGGGTTAGGAGCCACACCATTCCATGGTTTGGAGTCCTGGACCAAATGAAAAGGAAGAAGTAAGCTGAACAGGCATATTTCTGACTCTACTTCCTGACTATGAACACAGCGTGACCAGCTCCCTCGAGCTCCGGCCTCTGTGACCTCCCTGCTATGAATGACTGTGAAACTATGAACCAAAGTAAACTTTTCCTTCCTTAAGTGGCTGTGGTCAGATACTTTGTGACAGTCGTGAGAAAAGTAACTAATATAGAAAATTCGCACTGATAAGTGGGGCTATACTGTGACAACCCTTACCACGTGGTTCTCAGATCTTTGGAAGACTATGGAAGAGTTGGAACTTTAGTATTGAAAAGCCCCTGATTACCATAAGCATAATTACATGGGCTGTTCTGATGGGGTTCAAAGACGAGACTGTGGAGAGAAAAGCCAGTAGTAAAGGCTCAGTTTCAAAGGGGAAGAAGGACTCTCCTAGGAACTGGACTAGAGGCCAATCCAGTTCCATTCTAGCAAAGAATCTGGCTGTTATCTGCCCATGCCCTGAGAACTTAGTGAGATTAAATTTTAAATTAACTAATATGTTTGGTGGAGAAATTTTAAAGCAGGATAGCATGCAGGCTGTGGAATTGTTATTGCTCACCGTTCTTAGCCAGGTCTACAGTGAAAAAAAGCCAACAGGTGAGGCCTAAAGATATTTAAAAATGTATAGTTTAGCAAAGAAACCAGCTCTAAAAAGGCCAAAGTTTCAGCCAAAGCACTCATTGAAAAGAGGTTGTTAAAGAGAAACCAGATTGGCAGTGGGGCCATAGGAAACATGGCCAATCATCAAAGGCTCCAACTTCTGAAAATGTAAATTCATGAAGGAAGAGAGCCTAAGCTGAGAATGCCACTGAGGGATTCCCTCATTCTAGAAAGTAACTGCCTAGGAACGTGTTCCCCAGGGTCAGCACACAAAGACTAACGCAACTCTGGTCTTGAACCAGCACCCAAACTTGGTAATATGTCCACATGACATGGGATTTACAAGCATGAAGCATGCAAAGTAGAGGAAGCCAGGAAATCTTGCACCATAGTTCTGGAGTGCTGATGAGGCCTGGCGATGTATTTCAGTACCAGAGTCCTGCAAACTGGCCATGCAGACCCTAGGATGTCAGGGATGCAAGAACCATGCAGCATCTCCGGAGGAAAGCAGAGTGCAGGAGCGGTTATGGCTCAAGAGAGAGCCTGTACACAGATGACAGAGTGAGTGGTAGGGGCTACCCAAGCCCTTTGGACCCAAATGATTTTTATCTGGAGGTGACGCCAGACACAGAGCATAACATTCAGTGTCTTTGGTCTGACCTTTCTTTTTTTAATTAATTTATTTCTTTTTCTATTATCAGCTTGATACAGTACAAATTCTTATCCTAA
>CABHPH010122795.1:0-10325 GCA_902168325.1 Peromyscus nudipes | reverse complement strand
TCCCTTTGCTCTGTCGTGGTGAATTCTAACCCCGTTTCCTACTACGGGTTAGACACTTTCTTTTATGAGTTGCTGCAGTCATGGTGTTTTATCGCAGCCATAGAAATGTAACTAACACACATATTAAGGTTACTTTTTAAGTACTTCTGGGACACATAAAATTAAATTCCAACTGGGAAAGATTTTTTAAAATCCCAGTAATATATCACATCCAAGTCATTTTAATTTTCAGTAATGAACAAAAAATGTTAATTATCAAATTACTTTGTGTGTTTAATTAAAATACATTTTCCGAGGCCAGCCTGGGCTACCAAGTGAGTTCCAGGAAAGGCGCAAAGCTACACAGAGAAACCCTGTCTCGAAAAACCAAAAAAAAAAAAAAATACATTTTCCATTTATTGGAACTTATGTGGTAATTTCCCCAAATCAATCTCAATTCAAAACTAACATGGTTCAAACCCGAAAAGGCTAGAAGAAATCTGGATTTGAAATGAGAGGTTTCTAGGCCCAGCACTTGCCGTTTGATCTGGACAGTCTAAGAGTATTAGTGTGACAGAAGCCTTCACCCTAACCAATCACCAGCTCATTTGATCTAGACAGTCTAAGAGTATTAGTGTGACAGAAGCCTTCACCCTAACCAATCACCAGCTCAGAGTCTCTGTAACGTTACTTGTGGCCCAGCACACTAACTTGCCGGGCCCCTGTGCCACAAGCTGAGTGCTCACCAGAGCTCAGTGCACCTTCTTTCCAACACAGCTGCCCAAGTGCCTGGAATGCCAGGGATGCAGTTTAACTAGGTGTGGCAGGGCTCTTGTTCCTACAAAACCTGGAGTTCTATGCTGTGGAGAGACTTCATAAGGACAAGACAGACAGACAGACAGACAGACACAGACACACACACACACACACACACACACACACACACACACCCCATGTTGAACTGGTAAGAGAAAGACCAGGAAAAAAAGGGATCTTAAAAATCAGATTGCTGTCTTAAAGTTCCCATTTTAGTTTAAAAAAACTAAACTTGTTGAGGATGCAGTTGAGTGGTAACGCATACTGACTCTGGATTCGTTCCCCAATATTCCCATCAAGGAATAAAATAAAATACAATCCTCCACCCAGAATCCAGGCATAGTAGTAACTGACCATAATCTCAGCTCTCAGGAAGCTGAGGCAGGAGACTGAAAGTTGAAAGCCAAGCTGGGAGTTGTGGCACACATCTGTGATCTTAGCACTTAGAGGGTGGAGCTAGATTATCCTGAGTTCAAGGCTAGCCTGGGCTACATGAACACTAGCTCTTCACCAGTGAGCCATCTCTCTTGCTCTCAAACTTAGGGTTTTATGTTGAATGATTTTATGTTGAATGTATGGGGAAGCTATCCCAGAGTTTTAAACAGAGAGATGACATGACCTGGTTTTCATTTAGCTAATAAACGGAAATGGCTGTGTGGCTGCAAAAAGACTGGTAAAGAATCTACTATGGTTATCCAAAGACAATGGAATACTACCTCAATAAATAAATAATTGGTAATAAACAAAGAAAAAGTTCAAGATTAACTGGGTACACAACAAGCCCTTGTCTCAAAATATAACAAAAATCATTCAATGGAAAAGAGCTAAATAAAGATTAATGTACGAGCCGGGCGGTGGTGGCGCACACCTTTAATCCCAGCACTCGGGAGGCAGAGGCAGGCGGATCTCTGTGAGTTTGAGGCCAGCCTGGTCTCCAAAGCAAGTTCCAGGAAAGGCGCAAAGCTACACAGTGAAACCCTGTCTCGAAAAAAAAACCAAAAAAAAAAAGATTAATGTACAAAAATCACGACCCATTAGTTTAAAAAAATCAATGTTTAAACAAAAAAAAGAAAAACAAGCAAAGGAAATGTTGCATGAGTTTCAATTTAAAAATTCATGTTTTTAAAGGCACCAAAATTCATAAAAAATACAAGCAATGAAGCCCTATTTCTGTAGGCCTTATAATACTGGGACCAAATTTACAATTTTCTGCAGAGGGGATGGCATGGTCACTGCTCGGCAAACAACCCACACTGGCAGGGCCATCTCAGTCCATCTGTTTATTCCAGACTGCCTGGAGTTCTCACTACTTCCCATCTGTGTATCCGGAGGAAATTACTTTCTACTTTGTAAGAGCTTAATTTAGAATGGGTTTGGATCCTTCAAAGTTGGATGAAAGGTACTGTGTAAACAGAAGGTAAATCTAAATAAACATAATGCTGTTTGATAAACAGAACAATTAACTGTTACTAACTCTGTTGGTGACGGTAACTAGCTTTAGTAAGACGTCCATTTCATGGTGTGCAATGAAACGCTGGAGCCGGGCACACTCTGCTCATCTGCAGAGATCAGGAGTGTACTTCTGATCACACCACCACCTAGCAGGAGCCCGACACACTCTGTGCTCATCTGTGGAGATCAGGGGTGTACTTCTGATCACACCACCACCTAGCAGGAGCCCGACACACTCTGTGCTCATCTGTGGAGATCAGGGGTGTACTTCTGATCACACCACCACCTAGTAGGAGCCAGACATACTCTGTGCTCATCTGTGGAGATCAGGAGTGTACTTCTGATCACAACAACACCTAGCAGGAGCCAGACACACTCTGCTCATCTGTGGAGATCAGGAGTGTACTTCTGATCACAACAACACCTAGCAGGAGCCGGACACACTCTGTGCTCATCTGTAGAGATCAGGAGTGTTCTTCTGATTACAACACCTAGCAGGAGCTGGAGGACCCTTCCAGGAGCCACATCTCATTTCCTGAAGTAAATTCCCCACATCAAGACTGAATTTTGTCCTGTTGCCTGACAACCCAAACTACCATAAACTATGACCCCAGCTATCAGGAAGCTGAGGCGGTAGAACTGCCATGGGTTCAAGCCTACCCTGGGCTACAATAGTGAGTCCCAGTCTAGCCTGAGCTATGGTATAAGAAGCTGTCTCAAAAAAGAAGGGGAGAAAAAAAGTAAAAATATCAAAAAAAAAAAAAGGAGGCTGGTGAGGCGGCTCTGCAGTTAAGGACAGGTACTTGCTCAGGAAATTCAAGGCTATCCTCAGCTACCAAAAGAGTGTGAGGATAGCCTGGGTTACAAGTGACGCTCTCTCCCCCTCAAAAGGGCGGGGGGAGAAAACTACTTTATAGACATTTTACTTTATTAATACTGTTGTAGAAACATTTCCCTTCGTTTCTTTTTTTTTAATATGATCTTTCTATGTAGCCCAAGCTAGCCTCAAACTGGTGAGCTCCTCCCTCAACTCCCCAAGTACTAATTATAGGTGTGCACCCCCACACGGAGCTTCATTTTGTTACAATAGCTTTAAGACATTTGATGCTTTTCAGGAAGACATGTCTGCCTGAAACTCAAGTAGAACAATGAAAAAAGAGAATACTGGGGGCTGGAGAGATGGCTCAGAGGTTAAGAGCACTGGCTGTTCTTCCAGAGGTCCTGAGTTCAATTCCCAGCAACCACATGGTGGCTCACAACTATCTGCAATGAGATCTGGTGCCCTCTTCTGGCATGCAGGTGTACATGCAGGCAGAACTTGTATACATAATAAATAAATTTAAAAAAAAGAGAGAATACTGCAGGAGAATATCGCAGTCCAAAGCTCACACGCTGAGGGGCTGAGGGACATTGGTATTTACCAACTCCATTAACACCTCTCCTCAATTATGAATTAACACAGAAAAAGGGGGTAAGCCAAAAAAAAATTTTTTTAAATGTTTCTATGATTGCTTCTCCATTCACACAGCATTGAAGTTGGTGAAAATGGCCCAGCTGCGGGGCTCCTCAGAGACAGCTCTCCCCGGGTGAAGGCTACGGTCCTGACGGCTAAGGCACCCTGCTGCCTTTCTTGTGTTAACAGCACCCTTCTTCCACTGGCCTGCGTCCTGTATTAACTAACTGATAAAGATGCTGTCTAAATAGTTCTCACGAGAAGTCAGAGACGGTGGAGTCCACTTCCCTTCAAGGCCTTTCTTTCCACACACCAACAGAATCTCCGTAACACAGGCAACCTAGCCTCTAGTGGTTCCACCTGTTAAGTCCCAGGCGCCAAAGGCCAAAGCAGGACTCGCTTTAGAGCACACCACTCTGCAAGCTATTAATTATCTCCTTCACAGGAAGAGGACTCAACCCCCAGATGACACATTAAAATAAGAGCAAACCTTGGTGCTTACCAAAGGGAAGCCACTTTTAGATCCCACTGGATACAAACCTTCCTGTGAGGGAAAAATGAGCTGTGTGTAGTTAAAGATGCTGTTTTAATATCAGGATCTGGGAATGCTCTAAAACGAATATGGCCCAGTGTCCTAAGCATTGCTAAAAAGAGCTACAAGCCACGTATGGTGTGGTACATGCCTATAATCCCACAATTGGGGAGGCTAAGACAGGAGGATTGCTTTGAGTTTGAGCCTAGCTTGGGGAATAACGCAGATTCTGTCTTTAAAAAGAAGAGCAATGAACCATCTGTATTTCCATAATATCAGAACCAGAAACGCAAAGTCCGAAGCTCTGAAAGCTTTTCTCACAGCCAAAGTCCAATCTGACCTCGATTCAGTCAACTGTAAAAGCCTACCGGAAGCAACGAGGGATTTGTCATTTTGTCCCTCTAGGGCAAATACTGCCCTGCCCCTCTTGGTGCAGAAATATCAATATGATTAGAGGCTGGCACAGACCCCAGGGGAGGTGCCACATGATACACAGTTTACACACCTGTTCAGGAGAGGAAAAATCTCAGCTTCAGAACATATGTCTAACAGTTCCAAGTAAGGGGCTTGGAACCTGTATTCTTAAAAAAAAAATCACTGTAATTTTTAGTATGTCTCCCAACTTTTAACTTCTTATAGGCTTCATTCTGCTTCTTCAGTGTGCTTGCTTCTTATTTGGAATGGGGAGGGGAAGGTGGGTAGATGAAGGCTTACATGTTGCCCTGGCCAGCTTCAAACTCTTGAGCTGAAGTGATCCCTACAGCCGACAGCTTTCTACAGCGAAGACAGTATCCTCAAGACATTAAGAAAGCTAATGTGTTCTCTCTCCCTTGCCCTTCCTTCTCTTCCCAACCTGTTTTTTTCAGACAGTCTCACTATGTAGCCCTAGCTGGCCTAGAACTGACTGTGTAGTCCAGGCTATCCTCCAACTGAAGAAGCAATTCTTGTCTCTGCCCACAGAGTACTGAGAGTACAAGAATGTGCCACCGACCACGCTACTTCTCTCTTCACACTGTTTAGAATGGGTCTTTGGGACCGGGAATATAATTCGCAAGTAGAACACTTGTCTAACAAGTCTGAGGCCATGGGTGTGATCCCAAGCCCTGCAAAGGGTAATAACAGCAATGGCTGGGTGGTGGTGGCACACACCTTTAATCCCAGCACTCAGGAGGCAGAGGCAGGCGGATCTCTGTGAGTTCAAGGCCAGCCTGGTCTACAGAGCTAGTTCCAGGTCTCGAGAAAAAAAAGAAAAAGAAAAAAGAAAACAAGCGAATTATATATATATATATATATATATAAAATATATATGCAGTAATTAAGTTACAAACATAATAATTTAATTAGTGATTAAACTGAACAGGACCAGCAAGACAGCTGAGTAGATAAACTTGCCCTCAAACCTGACGACCTGAGTTCAATCCCTGGTACCCACAAGGTGAAAGGAAAACTGGCTCGTAAGAGTTGTCCTCTGACCTCCATGTGCTCAGTGTGAGCACACACACACACTCCTAAGAGTTGTCCTCTGACCTCCATGTGCTCAGTGTGAGCACACCCACACACTCCTAAGAGTTGTCCTCTGACCTCCATGTGCTCAGCGTGAGCACACCCACAAACATGGAAGTGAGTAACATATGTAACTTCATTTTTAAAAATGACTACACATTAAGATAGGAAGGTAAACTGGGCACGGTGACACACTCCTTTAATCCCAGCACACAGAAGGCAGAGATAGGTAGATCCAAAGTCAAGACCAGCCACAGCTACAGCAAGTTATAAGCCGCCCTGGGCTACACGGGACTCTTGACCTCGTTTCAAAAAAAAAAAAAAACCAGAAACAGGAAAGCAATAAAACAATGGAGCAAACTGTGACAGTGTCATAAACTATGAAAGGAATTTACAGATTACCTAGTGGCATTAGTGGCTTGAATACAAAACTACTAGATTTTCAAGTAGCCATCCACAATTTGTTTCTTTTTTGTCTACACAGGTGAGGTAGGTAGACAGAACCTCACACTGTAGTCCAGGTTGCTGTGACTGGCAATCTTCCTGCCTCAATCTTATAAATCCCGAGATTACATGTATGAGCCACTACACCTGACTAGGGTTTTCCTTCTGAAGTCTGAGTCCATTACAATTTGTTATAATCTAACAAACCAGAGTTCACACTGTGGATACAGTAACTAGTTATTTAAGAGAATCTGGGATGTTACACAGGTAAAATACTTAGTAATTATTTGCTTCTGGACTTGAGGTCACTATGTTGACATGTGGATTAAGGCATGCACTTCTTGCCACTGACACCTTTACCAGGCATGCAAGGCTGAGCACAGCTCACCTGCAAGAACTGACATGCTGATCAACTGGAACTGTCCGGCCACGTCAAGTGCTGACAGTCTTGACCCAGAGTAAGGGAACTGGGTGAATTAACGCACTGAGTGAATCCAGCTGCCTAGCTTAGAAAGCTACTTATTACTTCTAATTTTGTGCTAATGGGATAATGCCTTTACTAAGTCTTGACCCATCCTGGAGGTCAGAAAGCATGACGGTTTTATGCCTGTGTCCACACTAACCCCTACAAACAAGCTGGCTGTATTTAAAGGAGAACCTAAATGGAAGACACAGCCTTTGACCTGAAGTTGCAGGGAGCTGTCCTAATACTCAATTTAGTCTTCTTTCCCCCTTTTCCAAACTTTTTAAACATTTACTTATTTAGCGTGCGTGCGTGTGTGCATGCGTGCGTACGTGTTTTGCATGGAGATCAGAGGACAAATTTTGGGAGTCAGTTCTCTGCCCACCACATGGGTCAAGGGGACTGAACGAATGTGGTCAGGCTTGGTTCCTTTCCCCTCTGAGCCCCTCCCTACAGCCAACCTTTCCTTCAGAGGTTTGCAGCTTTAACCCACACCTACCCAAACTCCTCTAAGAAGTAAGGGTATGTGGCCACGGCACAAGACATGCCCATTACTGCTCATTTAGTTCCTTTTTGTATCTACTGCACAGTTTTAAGATCTGTGTTTTCCAAAATTAGTAAAATTTCCAGGAAATATTTTATAATATTGCCATGGCACTAAGAGGCATAAGTTGTTGCAATGTCTCGGAATTTGATGTGTAATTGTTAGAATTATAATATCTCAGGATAATGCATTTACTAACTAATGTAACCAATTCAAAAGAAAGTGCTCATGACCTCATAACCACATAAAATTCAATAGCTTCCTAAGTCAGTCTATATGCAAATTCCCCCACAGGGCCCTGTGAGACAAGAGCTGCTTTAGACTCTACTGCTCTGAAGCCACAAAGTAAAGTATGTGAGGAAAGCACCTGATTACAAATTTAAAAAATGTGAAGTGCAGTTTCACGAACCATCTTAGCCATACATAAAAATAAACATCAAACCTATGTCCTCACCACCTGGTTTTTAACAGATAATAACATATTTCAAATTTGCTTCACTCCACAGCCCAGGGTGACCTTGAACTTGCAATTCTGTGTCAGCCACCCAGGTATGTGCCACTGCCCAGTTACTTCCTTTTCATAGTAGAAGGTTACACATGAAGCTGAAGGCAGTTACCCATCATCTCTAAAAATACAGCTCATGTTCACGCATACAGTTACATACTCTCATTAGCTATATACAGAGAAGTAAATAATGCTACCATTTTCCGAACTAAACATAAAACATATCTTACTGTACGTAAATACCCTTTGGCATGTACTTCTTTCACTCAATATAATGTCCTTAAGGTAAGTAGAGACCTAGTTAACTCACTTTTTTATTAGGGGATGAGTACATTCAACTGTATGAATAAACCAGTTTATTTACTTTCCTATTGGTGTACAGTCAGATTGTGCTGCTTTATTACTATTTTAAAGAGTTCTATCATCATTCTTGTTACATGTTTGTTCAGAAAACTGCCCCCCCATTTAAGCTGAGCAATTGGCTCAGTAATATTTAGATGGTAGAAGAAAAAATAATACTGGAGTGAACGTTACCCCGATGCCATCATTCAGTCAGAGCCACAACCAACATCTTTTTTTTTTAAATGTGTAGCCCAGGCTGGCCTGGAACTCGTGATCCTCCTGCCTCTGCCTCCTTCAACAAATCCTACGGCGTGCGCCACAACAACCAGCTACATCTTAACACAGGGGTCATGTACACAAGGAACTGCAGATGATCCAGAAGAAAATATTTATAAATACTTGATAATTAAGAGGAAGATGAGTTGGTCAATTTGTGGCCATAAAGAGACTAAAGCTTCTCTACGTATAACTCACTGGCAGCAAAATGAACTTCTAAAAATCCCATCTTTGACTTGTAAGGTTGAAAAAGAACCTGTATCTTCTTCAAACTTAAAAGAATTATATAATCGCTCAAGAAAGTTCTCAATAACTCACGGATGTAGCTGTTTGTCAGCCAGGCATGGTGCTGCACGTTCCCAGTCCTACTGCACGGAAGGTTGAGGCAAGAAGATCATGAGTCTAGGCCAGCCTGGACTACAGAGCCAAAAACAAAACAAAATCGAACAAAAGGCATAAGCTAAACACACCACCATCATCACGGATCTGGAGGAATCAGGGTCCAGACAGGAAAATGAGGGCAGCACCAAGAGAACAACCTCATGCTGTGCTATCTTATTTGTATAGTGCTGGTCACCAAGATTTTCTTAAGGACTGACATTAAAAGCTGCCACTTTTTTACTACTAAAAAAAAAAAAAATTGTTTGGTAATTAACGAGAAAGAGTTAGAAGTTAAAAAAAAAAAAAAAAACCCTCCTAAAAATAGAAAGGCCAGGCTGAGGAGACTGTTTACTAGGTAAGATGCTAGCTCACAGGCCTGAGCGCCCGTTTAGATCCCACCATCCAGGTAAAAACCAGGTCAGCAGCCTGTGTCTGTAACCCCAGCTCTGGGGAGGTATGGTGGCAGAAACAGCATGCCACGGAACAGGAGCTTACTGGCTAGCAGGTCTAGCTGAAATAGCGAGCCCCAGAGTCAATGAGGGACCCTACTGCACACATAAGTAAGTAAAGGGAAGAGGGATGGCGAAAGACAGCAGATGGTGACCTTTAGCCTCTGTACGTGCGCGCACACGCACACACAAATCCAAGCCAGGTGTGGTGCATATACCTATGATCCCAGCACTTGGGAGAGTGGAGGCAGGAGGATCAAAACTTCAAATATATGGGGCTAGCTGGCAGTGGTGGCACACACCTTTTAATCCCAGTGCTCAGGAGGCAGAGGCAGGCGGATCTCTGAGTTCCAGGCCAGCCTGGTTTACAGAGTGAGATCCAGGACAGGCTCCAAAGCTACAAAGAAACTCTGTCTCATAAAACCAGAAAAAAAAAACAAAAACATGAGGCTATAAAGACTGCCAGAAGGAAGGAAGGGAGGGAGGGAGGGAGGAGAAAGAAAGGAAAAAACAAAGAAAGAGAGAGGAGAGGGATGGAGAGAGGGGGAAGGGAAAGAAGGAGGGAGGGAAAGAGAAGATCCTACCAAGAAAAAAAATCTGTCTTTAATACAGTTGGAATCTGTGATAAACATAATTCTGAAAAAGTTCTGAATGGAGCTACGGTCTAGAAGTCACTGAAGTGCTCAAAGCCCCTCCCTCCTCCCAGTGATGGCAACAGTTCAGATGCTATCAGAGCAGATGGGGACATCTTGGCTATCACCACCTACCTTCCTCCCTCCTTGTTCAACTCACACTCAACAAATCTCACATTAACAGAGTTAAATTTGGGGATTAGGTAAAACAACCTACGAATGCTATATTGCTTATACAGTTTGATGTCTCAAGTAATGACTTCTTGTCTTCCAAATTCCTATTGAAAAACGGTCCTCCAATCTCCAGGATTTCATGAGTCCCTGAGATCATGCAGGCAGAGACCATCCATCCTTGGCCAAGCAGGATCCACAACGCTGCTCAGTATTAAGAGGCAATAGAAAGCTGGACGGTGGTGGCGCACGCCTTTAATCCCAGCACTCGGGAGGCAGAGGCAGGCGGATCTCTGTGAGTTCAAAGGCCAGCCTGGTCTACAGAGAGAGTTCCAGGACAGGCTCCCAAGCTACAGAGAAGGTGAGAATGCTGCTTAGTTGGC
>CABHPH010122794.1:29790-40394 GCA_902168325.1 Peromyscus nudipes | reverse complement strand
CACCACCACCACCACCACCACCACCACCACCACCACCACCACCACTGCCTGGCCATGATTATTATTTTTAACAGGGCAAAAAAGGCAAAGTTACACTAGGCAGTGGTGGCACACACCTCTAGTCCCTTTAATTATATAGCTCAGGAGGCAGAGGCAGGAGGATCTCTGTGAGTTCGAGGCCAGCCTGGTCTTCAGAATGAGTTCCAGGACAGCCAGGACTACACAGAGAAACCCTGTCTCAAAAAACCTAGGGGGGCGGGGGGAGCAAAGTAACTTGCCTTAAAACACATGTAAGGGCTGGAGGGTGGCTAAGTAGAAGAACGCTTACAGAGCATGCCCAAGGCCCTAGGTTTGACCCTCAGTCCTGCAACACACAGCTAATCAGAACCCACAGGAAGGAGGCTAGGGTGTAAGCATGTGCTCAATGTATCCAAGGCCCTGGACTCAATCTCTAGCATCAAAACTCAAACCCAAACAAAACAAAGCAAAGCCCCATAGCATGTACAGTACCAAGAGTGAACCCGAATGTCGGCTATGGACTTGAGGTGGTAATGACTGCAGTAAAAAACAAACAAACAAACAAACAAACAAAAAAATCCCTTTCTGGTGCCAGATGCTAATAGTGGAGTGTGGGGAGCAGAGGAAGGCCCGAGTGAATAGTACTGTGTCATGAGCACCACCACGTCAAGTCCCCCAACCCCTCAGACCCATGGGAATGGTGAAGCTTTCCTGTGGTGAGACTCAGAGACATGGTAAAGCCTTCCTCTGGTCCAAGTACAAATGTTTACTAAAGATTGACCAGTGCGTACAAAAACTAGCAAGCAACTGGCAGCTTCCCCTCCCAGGATGACTGCCACTGAGACTGTCCTCCACACCCCACACAGAGACCTCCCTCTGAAACCAGGAACCCTAGGAACTTGTGCTGTCCACAGCAGAAGAAATGAGTTTCCTGTTGTTGGGCAGGTAGAGCAAGCATAGCTCACCCCTTCCCAGCTTTTCTGTGTATGTCTGTGTGTCTGTCCGTTCTTCATTTGTCACCAACCCAAGTCATGTTTCCAGGACTAACTGTGAAGGGCACGGCAGTAGAGGAACATGGCAGACCAGGAGTATGTGAGACCTGTTTGAACTTTCTGCTCTGAAGAATAGCCTGTTAGATCAACAGTAGGAACTAGTCCAACACATGCAAAACCTTAGGTTCCATCCAAAGTACTGCCAAACAACAACAATAAACAAAGGACACCCTCCCCCGACACCCCACAACCGCACTAGTAGGCAGAAGGCCCAGGAGTTAAAAGTAGACCTGTTTCCTTGGGTGACAGTGAGTTATTAATACCAACAACCTGTTAAACGCCACCATACAGCATCTGTACCGTGTGTGTGTGTGTGTGTGTGTGTGTGTGTGTGTGTGTGTGTGTGTGTGTGTGTTGGGGCTGAAAGTTAAGTAGCAGCATTTGGTAGGAAGAAAATAGAATTGGAGGAAAGAAGTCTCAAGTGAATTCTGGTCTCCTCGACCTCTAGGATCCTGGACAGCTCTCTGCACTTAGATCCCTCATCTGTGAACTTCAGCTGGGTCGCTGTTAAGGTCAAAGGAAATCAAGTATGTGCAAAGTGCCCCGAGACTATATGAAGACAAACTGTTATGTGTGCGTTTACTTATAAGCACAGGCAGTACATCCAATGATGAAAAGGGCAACGGGGAAATTTAGCTTGTAAATATCTAGTTCTACCATAACTACTCAACTGCTTCTGTCAATTGCAAGATGAACTGGTTGGAAAGGACTCTGAGGAGTTTTTATTTGTTTGCTTTTTATTTTGATTTCCATTCTCTGCTAATAATTCCAATGCTGTGTCCTCACCCCATCTTCATAGACTCATGTTTAAAGATCTCTCCTTAGCCAATACCTCCTGGCCTTCATCCTGCCACACTCAAACCTGAGCATCTGTGCCCTTTGGAAAACAGTGCAACAGTGATATTAAGTTGTCCTCTCCACGAGGAGTCAATAAGGACCCACTATGGGACAGTGTCCCTTCTGCAATTGGCTAAGTGGCCATGACAGAATTGTGCCTTTTAAACCCTTTTCTTCCCATACATTCATGCCACCTAGGACCTGAAAAGTGCACGTAAGTTGTGATTCCCAGGGCTAACACACAGACCTCCCTTGGGGAAATAAACCCTGTCATGGCCAAGAATTCTACTAGTTTCTAAGAGGTGCCTTAAAGGACGGCTTGAAAGGAAGACGAGGAGTCCAGAAAACCAGGGGAACACGGCCCACAGAAACAACTAAGCAGAACTGCATGGGTCTGCACTGGGCCCTCTGCATACATTTTGTGGTTGTTTAGCGTGAGGTTTTTATGGGACCCTAACAGTGGGAGTGGGGGTGTCTCTGACTCTTTTGCCTGCTCTTGGGACCCTTTCCCAGTAAGTAGCCTCATTCAGCCTTGATATAAGGATTTGTGCCTTATTGCATCTTGTTATGCTGTGTTGATATCCCTGGGCGGTTTGCTCTTTTCTGAAGGGAAACAGAGGAGGAGTGGATCTAGGGAAGAGAGGAAGGGAGGGATGGGATAGGTGGGATAGAGGGAGGGGAGGCTGCAGTTGGGATGTATTGTATGAGAGAAGAATAAATAAAAAGAAAAAGAAGACGATGAAGATCAATTGTGACAGATTTTAGCAACTTCATCTGGCTTTTTGTGTTAACTTCTGCCCAAGAGCCCAGTTAATAAAGGGTTTGCCTGAATTACAGTCATTGAAATCCACAGACCCCCTTTGATAGCTGAGATCAAATTATTCTTCCCTGAGTTCCAGGATAGCACCAGACCACCCCACCTCCACCCCACCCCCCTTTTTGAGACAGAGACTCTCTACATAGCTTTGGCTGTCCTGGAACCCACTATGCAGGTCAGGCTGGCCTCGAACTCCCAGAGATCAGCCTACCTTTACCCCCTGAGAGTGCTGGAACTAAAGCATGTGCCATTTTACACTCTGTCACAGAGGTGAAAGGTGAGAAGTATTCCATACCAGTCTCAAGCAGGCCCTGTCACTAACCATCAACTCAAGAGTGAGTCACTGCTGAAATCCCCTGCTCTGAAATGAAAGAAGGGAAATTTTGCCACAACGAAGAACACCCCAGGGTCCCACGGGGCACTCTAGAGAGCTGTGTGCTTGAGTTCCTATTAATGTCAAATCAGACTTTCGCCAGATGAACCTCTGAGCTACAGAGACAGGAACAGCCAGCTCCACTGGCCACTAACGTGTTATCTGCTAGCTATTTAAATTTAGCTATTTAAACCAGACCTAGTGGATCACACTGTAACTCCAGCAGCTGGAAGGCTGAGGCAGGAGGATTATTTTGAGTTCAAGGCCAGCCTGACGTACATAAGGAGCTAAAACACAAAAAGTGAATGAATGAATAAATAAGTAAAGCTACCTAAATTAGGTGTGGTGGCACATGCATATACTTCTAGCTTGCAGGAGGCTGAGGCAAGAACATTGCAAGTTCAAGGACAGCCTGGGCTACCCACTAAAACTCTGTCTCAAAATAAAATAATAAAGGAATAATGAACAATAAACAAATATAACTATTTAGGGCTGGGCATGTGATTCAGTAGTAGAGCAATTGCCTATAATGCAGGGGTCTGAGTTGGCACAAGTACACTAAATGAGAATTTATTTTTCTTTTCTAATTTATACGTATATGTGAGTATGTGTCTATATTGTGTTTGAGTGCCCTTGGAGGCCACAGTGGGTGTTGGATTTCCTGGAGCTGGAGTTACAGGTGGTTGTGGACCTCCCAATGTAGACGTTTGGAACTGAATTTGGATCCTCTGAAAGAGCAGTATTTGCTCTTAACCACTAAGGTATCTTTCCAGCACCATTAATAAACTCATTAATTCACTTATTTATTGAGGTAAGGTTTTGCTATGTAGCCCTGGCTGGCCTGGAACTCACTATATAGACCTTGGTGGCCTTGAACTCACAGAGATCCGTCCACCTGCCTCTGCCTCCTGAGTGCTGAGATTGAAGATGTGCACCACCATACCTGGCTTATTTCTTTTTAGTGAAATCAAGGTTAGAATTCACATCATTAGCCACACCAACTACATTTTATTTGCTCAATGCCTAGATGTGACTAGTGGTTGCTGTACTGAGCGGTGAAGATGGAGGTGTGTTGTTACTTTGGTCACTATGGAAAGTTGTATTAGACATACAAAGGTCACTAAATCCAACTCTTGTCCATCTTTTGAGCATTCTGAGCCTCACAACAGTCCCTGCACAACCAGCTCCCTCCATAGGCCACAAGATCTTCCCTTTGCTGTCCATTCTGGCCCTAGATGTCCTGGTGAGTGAATCTGGAAATGAGTCTGCAAGCATGTCCCAAAGTTTGCTTTTTTCCTCACCTTTGCATCTTGATGTCTTTACTAGTAGTGGCATCAGAGAGAGGTCATTTCCCCTAAGATTTCTCTACTATATAAATATTCTATTAGAGACAATTTGATTGGTGAAATTAAAGGTAATGTATTATTTTTCTATTTCAATTTCCCTTTTTCTATTCCAATCTGCATATATATGTAGAATATATATTTTTTCTTCTTCTTAATTTGTCTTTTTTATATTTTTATTTTATAATTAATTTAATTTTACATATTAGCCACGGATTCCCTGTCCTCCCTCCTCCCACCACCCAGCCTTCCCCCGCAATCCACCACCCATTCCCACCTCCTCCAAGGCAAGGTCTCCCCTGGGGAGTCAGTCCAGCCTGGTAGATTCACCTGAGGCAGGTCCAGTCCCCTCGTCCCTTCACTCAGGCTGAGCAGTGTCCCTGCATAGGCCCCAGGCTCCAAAAAGCCAGCTCATGCACCACGGACAGGTCCCGGTCCCACTGCCTGGGGGCCTCCCAAATATTTGAAAATAATCAATTGTCTCACTTATCCAGAGGGCCTGGTCCAGTTCCATGGGGGCTCCTCAGCTATTGGTTCACAGTTTATGTGTTTCTGCCAGTTTGGCTATTTGTCCCTGTGCTTTTTCCAATCATGGTCTTGATATCTCTTGCTCATATAATCCCTCCTCTCTCTCTCGCTGATTGGACTCCTGGAGCTCCACCTGGGGCTTGGTAGTGGATCTCTGCATCTGCTTCCATCAGTCACTGGATGAGAGTTCTATCATGACAGTTAGGGTATTCAGCCATCCTATCACCAGAGTAGGTCAGCTCAGGCACTCTCTCGACCATTGCCAGTAGTCTACAGTGGAGGTATCTTTGTGTATTTCTGGGGACCTCTCTAGCACTGTGCTTCTCCCTATTCCCATGGGGTCTTCATTTTATCATGGTATCTCTTTCCTTGTTCTCCCTCTCTGTTCCTGATCCAGCTGGGACCTCCCACTCCCCTAAGCTCTCTTTTCCCCAACCCTTGCCCTCCATTACCCCAACCCCACCCCGAGATTGCTCATATAGATCTCATCCTTTTTTTGTGTGTGTGTGCCACCATACCCAGCTCAAGTATGTTTCTAACCCTTAACTTTCTACACTAAACTTAGACCTGGAGCTGAGTATTTACACTATTACCAAGGAGATATTTAATATAAACATTCATTAGAAACAAGAGTTAAAAGGGATATGAATCTTAGGAATCACTATTTTGACAACTTAATTTTTCACATAGCCAGGCAGTGGTGGCTCACACCTTTAATCCCAGCACTTGGGAATCAGAGGCAGGTGGATCTCTGAATTCAAGGCCAGCTTGGTCTACAGAGTGAGGTCCAGGACAGTCAGGGCTACATAAAGAAACCCTGTTTCAACTCTCCTCCCCTCAAAAAAGAACACACACACACACACACACACACACACACACACACACACACACACACACGAAGGAGAGCAGTAACTTGTCTAAGAAAACACAGTGACTTGGCAGAATCACTTGACTTGACCCCAGGGTTTCCCCACTATTCAGCCAAAGGATCTTACATACTGCTTAATAGACAGTGATAAAATATGCATCTTTCAAAGAAGATAAAGCATTTAGAGTATTTTTACTACATAGGAATGATGTTTGAGGAAGTAGATATGTTTGCCTTAATTTGAACATTATACAGTGTGTGCTTATATTAGAACAGCATATGTTACCCCATAAATACTTATAATTTTTCTTTTTTTGTGGTATTGGGGACCAGGACCTCTCACCTGCGAGGCACATGTCTTACTACTGAGCTACATCCTTAGCCTACAGTAATTTAATAATATTTTTATATGTTTTCCAGACAGGGTCTCCTTCTATAACTTAGGCTGGTCTTGAATATGTGTTTCTCCTGCTTCAGTCTCTCAAGCTGCTATTCCAGCTAGGAGCCTCCATGCCTGGCCCAGCTTACAATTCTTATATGTCACATTTAAAAATAATTTTTAAATGAACTAAATTTTAATTAATTAAAAAAGTAAGATTAACCAGTGTGGTGGTTTGAAGGAAAATGGTCCCCAAAGGGAGTGGCACTATTAGGAAGTGTGGCCTTGTTGGAGTAGGTGTGGGCTTGTTGGAGGAAGTGTGCCACTGTGGGGTGGGCTTTGAGGTCTCCTATGCTTAAGCTATGCCCAGTGTTACAGTTTACTTCCTGTTGTCTGCAGATCAAGATGTAGAACTCTCAGCTCCTTCTCCAGCACCATGACTGTCTGCATGCCACCATGTCCCACCATGATAATAGACCAAATCTCTGAAACTGTAAGTCACTCCAATTTAATGTTTTCCTTTGTAAGAGTTGCCATGGTCATGGTGTCTCTTCACAGCAATAGAAGCCCTAACTAAGACAACCAGGAATAACTAGGCATAGTGGTATACACTTGTAATTTGGGGGATTGAGATGGGTGGGTCAGGAGTTCAGGAAACCTTGTCTCAAAAAACAAATAAGTGAAATTACAGTATCTTCCTTTCTTCATTTGTTCGAGACAGGATTTCTCTGTGTAAACCTGGCTGTCCTGGAACTTACTCTGTAGACCTGGCTGGCCTCAAATTCACAGAGATCCACCTACCTCTGCCTCCCAAATGCTGGGATTATAAAAGCAAGCATCACCACGATTGGCAGAATCTTCCTTTTTAAAAATTTACATTTTTTAAGACTAAAACTTCCTGGGTTCAACTGGGCGGTGGTGGTGCATGCCTTTAATTCCAGCACTTGGGAGGCAGAGGCAGACAGATCTCTTTGAGTTTGAGGCCAGCCTGGTTTACAGATTAAGTTCCAGGACATCGAGCCAGAGCTACACAGATAAACCTTGTCTTGAAAAAACAAAACAAAACAAAACAAAACAGAAAGAAAAAAGAAAGAAAGAAAAAAAACCCCACCACAACAAAAAACAAAACAAATCAAACCCCAAACCCTCCTGTGTTCAAAAGTAATCCTCCCATCTCAGCGTCAGACTAGCTGGGATTAGGGGTGTGCACCAGCATGCCAGGCAGAGGGCTATTCTTATTATTCTTATAGCTATTTCCCTGTGTCTTCTGTAATTATGCCTCTCCACAACCATATTGAGGCCCCCACCCCATAATTGCTTTGAGTTGATGTGATGGTAAGTTCAAGTGTGTTCTAAAAATAAAAAATCTTCCCCAAGAAAGTTTCCCTAAAAATCTTTCTTGAACTTCACACTACAGAAATCACCCTAACAGTAAAGATAAAACCTTTCCCACTGAGACTGAACAGTCTCCACACAGGGCAGGTTCAGTCCTACAGCCAAATGTCAGCACTACCATTCATGACAAATGCATTTGCTGTGCATTTGTCTCAGGCCACTCCCTTCCAATATGAATGTCCCCAGAGAGTGCAACACAGTGACACCTCAGAGGAACTCAGCAGTTGCCACACCCATGAAAATTAGACTTGAAAGATGTTTCTGTTTAAGTTCTGGGACAGGGCTCAGCAGACTACAATTTGTGGAGCCACACCTGGTCTTAGTTTTATAATCTCTGACCGTCTGTTTTTGTTAATAAAGTTTTATTGGAATGCTTCTTCCCTCATTATTTAAATACTGTGTATGGCTGTTTTCACACAATTACAGCAGGACTGAGTGGTTGTGACAAAAACCATATGATCTACAAAGGCCAAAAAATATTTGCTCTCTGGCCTCTTACAGAAAAAGTATGATGACCCCTGGTCCAGGGTCACAGTGTGACAGAGGAGATAAAATACTTTCCACATTCTGCTTCTTGTTTACCTCCACATGATGCTTCTGAGATACAGTACAGCTCAAATTCAGGACAGGCTTGACCACCCGACCAGGTTCCTAACCAATCACAGCTGTTTCCTCTTAAAGTCAATGTACTCGTTACTAAGGAAATTTCTTTGGAAAGTTTTTCAGGTGCTTTTCTCTTTCGTATTTTCTCCTGTTTTCCCCTCTATCCAGCCAGATGCATCTATGTAGTTAAAAGATAATGGGAGCTGCCAGCCACAGCAGGAAGGCAATGGGAAAGGAGGCAGTTAATATTTTGTTTTTGGTCCTCCAAAGGTTTTTTTCTTTTTTTTTTTCTTTTTTTCTTTTCGAGACAGGGTTTCTCTGTGTAGCTTTAATGCCTCTCCTAGATCTCTCTCTGCAGACCAGACTGGCCTCGAACTCACAGAGATCCGCCTGGCTCTGACTCCTGAGTGCTGGGATTAAAGGCGTGCGCCACCACCGCCCAAAATTTTTTTTTTTTTTCATTTTGTGTGCATTGGTGTTTTGCCTGCATGCATATCTGTGTGAGGGTGTCAGATCCTCTGGAACTGGAGTTACAGACAGTTGTGAGCTGCCATGCGGGTGCTGGGAATTGAACCCGGGTCCTCTGGAAGAGCAGTCAGTGCTCTTAACCACTGAGCCATCTCTCCAACCCCATTTTTTAACTCTACAGTAAACAGCATATTTTTATTTTATAATATATAAATATAAACATGAGAAAACACACACACACACATCACAGCTTGTAGGAATTGCTTCTCTCCTCCACTGTGTGGATATCAAGGATCTAACTTGGGCTATTGGACTTGATTATAGAACCCTGTACCAATTGACCCATCTACCTTACTGGTCCAAGACAATATGTTTGATAGGTTTTATTGCTAAAGAGGGCTTTCAGATTTTTTTTATTTCTCCCTTTGAGTTATTATCCTAGAATTCCACATAAGGTAGTAAGCCAGTTTAGAAAGGATTAGGAGATGTAGCCTTTTTGTGGGATATATGTCACTGGGAGTGGACTTTGAGGTTTTAAAAGCCCACACCAGGCTCAATCTCTCCTCCTCTCTCTCTCTGCCTGTAGCTAAAATGTAAGTTCTCATCTACTGCTCCAGCACCATGATTGTCAGCCTGCTGCCTGGTGCTGGAGCAGTCATGATGACCATCCTCTGAAACTGTAATGTAAGCATGCCTCCAATGAAATGTTTTCTTTCTTTTATAAGAAAAAAAAAGATAGTGAGCCAAAGAAACAAGGGATGGACTTCACTTTCTCACTCTAGACTGTGAGGAAAAGAAGAGGAAAGGCAGAGGGAGGGAGAGCACCCACCAGGAGTGTGGTTTACTCTCCTCTTTAAACCAAATGTGTGCCTTGTCTGAATCCGGATTTCTTGGGTTCAAATCTTGGGTCAACCTTGAACACCTGCTCAGCCTCCTGTGCTTCTCTTTCTTCTTCTATAGATCAGTGGTAAGAATGGAAACCACTTTCCAGAATTATTATGAAAAGTAAGCAGTGCGTGCTAGATGTTGAGAATAGTTCTTCTCACAGAGAGTAGTGAAATGTTTCCCAGAGGCCCATGTGTTGAAGGCTTGGTCATCAGGAGATGGTGCTATGGGGAGGTAGTGGAGGGGGGAGCCAGTGGGAGGAAGTTAGGTTATTGTGGGGCTTGCCCTTGAGAGGGGGTCAATGGACTCCCTCTACAACACACGCTTATGATTTTGGAGCACTGCTACAGGGCCTGCCAACCATGAACTAAAGTCTCTGAACCCTCATACCAAAGGCTGGTTGATTGCCCCAAGTCTTTTGTCACGGTGACAGAAAGCTGACTGACACAGATGTAATTGTGGGAGGTAGGGCGTGATGGGTAATCTTGTTGATTGACGTAATAATCGTGCATCATCTAACCTGCTCACACACTGTCTAGCAGGGTGGGACTTAGACGTGTAAGAGAAATTAAGGATCTCTCTCTCTCTCTCTCTCTCTCTCTCTCTCTCTCTCTCTCTCTCTGTGTGTGTGTGTGTGTGTGTCTTCACATATGAGAGTGGTAAGAATAAACACAGGACTCTACCCTGCCCCATTCCTACCTCCTGTTACCCTGAATGGAAATTCTCCCTGACAGCCCTCATCTGGCACATTCACAGACACTCCCACCACAGACAGCATCTTGAGTCTAAAACAGGTCTAGGAACAAGACAGAAGTGTTTTAGGTTCGAAGGTAAACAGGAAAAATAATCAGTTTCCAAAAAAAGTCTGGCTGTTGTAGCTCTCTTTTAGAAGTGAGGAAATGTGGCTGGCTTCATGAAAGGATCTGAAGGCACAGCTTTCCCCATGCTCTCTCACCTCTGTCTCCCTCTCCCATCAGGAGAACAGTTGAAAGAATCTCTCTCTCTCTCTCTCTCTCTCTCTCTCTCTCTCTCTCTCTC
>CABHPH010122794.1:0-15554 GCA_902168325.1 Peromyscus nudipes | reverse complement strand
CTTTCTTTCTTTCTTTCTTTCTTTCTTTCTTTCTTTCTTTCTTTCTTTCTTTCTTTCTTTTCTTTTCTTTTCTTTTCTGGTTTTTCGAGACAGGGTTTCTCTGTGTAACAACCCGGGCTGTCCTGGAACTCTCTTTGTAGATCAGGCTGGTCTCGAACTCACAGAGATCCACCTGCCTCTGCCTCCCAAGTGCTGGGATTAAAGGTGTGCACCACCACTGCCCAGTTTAGCTACCTTTCTTATCCAACCCAAGACCACAGTGGACTGGGCCCTCCCACATCATCAACAGTCAAGAAAATGCCTCACAGGCATGCATGCCCACAGGCCAATTCAATGGAGGCAACTTTCAGTTGCTGGTTCCTCTTCTTACACATCAAGTTAACAACCAAGGTTACCCATCACAAATACCAAAAGACTAACTGCACATTAAGGGGTGGTGGGGAGGACTTAGAACTAGATAAGCATTTGATCTTGAATGCCTTCAAAAATCATGTAGAATAAATATGCACGTTTTACTATTGGCAGGAAACATAACAAAATGTTATTTCTGGACTGTGGGTTTATGAATGACTCACTTTCTCCTTTTATTTTCCTTTTTACTTTTTATTTCCTTTGCAAATTTTCTACCAACACATGATTATACTTAGAATAGAGAAAAAAATGTAGTTTAAAAAGGGTTAGAAAAGCATATGTGTCCATAGACAAATCAGTAGATTCCTGAATATGGGCCATAGTAAATATACATATGCACATACAAATACATATCAGATACATATATATGATAACATATCAAATACATATCAGAGACATTCTGTCTCTGTTAACCATAGAAAATAACCAGCTGACTAATCTTGTGTATGAGCGAGCATCTCCTTTTCAGTGGCTGTCCCACTTTTTTAAAAGTTTTATATAGCACTTTTGCATGTCTGTGGTGTGTGTGTGTGTGTGTGTGTGTGTGTGTGTGTGTATAGGCCAGGGGATGATTCTGTGTGTCTTCTTCAATTTCTCTCCACTTTATTTTTTTAAGATTTTATTTTTATTTTAAATTGTGTGTGTGTGGATTTGTACATATGTATGCAAATGCCCACAGAGGCCAGAGTATCAGATCTCCTGGAGCTGGAGTTACAGGTGACTGTAGCCACTTTACATGTGTTCTGGGAACTGAATTCAGGTCCTCTGGAAGAGCAGCAAGTGCTTTTAATCCTGAGCCATATCTATGCCCTTCCACCTTATTTTCTGATGCAGGATCTCCCACTAAACCCAGAACTTACCTCTTTGGCTAGACTGGCTATCTAGCAAGTCTCAGAGATCCTCCTGCCCCAGCCTCTCCATCACTGGGATTACAATCATGCACCACTGTACTCAGCCTTTCTTCCATGGGTTCTGGGGATTGAACCCAGGACCTCAGGCCTGTGTGGCAAGCACTTTACTAAATAAACCCATCTGTCCAGCTTAGAACTCATTTACTCATATATATATGCAAGTATGTTCAATGAACAGACTTTTAGTATGCAACATAAGTCTGCAAATCAGTGAGTTTCTTCTACATAGCACCTACAGAGGGTCCACATCATACTCAAGTAATAAGCCATGAGTTGGTTGACACATTATTTTAGTTCAGGCTTAGACTTGACACTGCTAGTAACTTCTCTTTTACAAACACCTAAAGAAAAGTCACTTGTGGGGGATGATGGCTAATAGATATATGGATGCATAAATCACGATGATCCTTGAAGACTCAATGGTGTACATACATAGACAGACAAACAAGATTAGATTGCTCCCTACACAGAAGGATTTGAGATGGATTATTGGAAAAGGCAGACACCAAGTGAACTTTGAAGGACAAGCATAACTTTGAATAGGGCCAGTGTGTTCTGTGGTAAGAACTGTGAGCAAAAGCTGGGGGTAGGAAAACAAGAGACATATCTGAAGAAGAATGAGTGGCCATCAATTTGTGTAGAGTTGTAGGCTATAAGTGAATGGAGGAGAAGTGGGTGGAAATATTATTATAAAGTCAGTTGAGGGTCAGGAGAAATGACTCAGCAGCTAAGAGCATGTACTGATTTTACAGAGGACCAGAGTTCCCAGCATCCACGTCAGATGGCTCATAAATACCTATAAACCAGCTGCAGGGGATCCTATGTCTCTGGCCTCCTTGAGCACCCACACTCATGTGTGCACACTCACGTGCACGCACACATACAGTTTTATTTTATTATTTTATTTTTATTTGTTTTGTTTGTTTGTTTGTTTGAGACAGGTTTCTCTGTGTAGCCCTGGCTGTCCTGAAACTCACTCTATAGACCAGACTGGTCTCAAAACTCAGAGATCCACCTGCCTCTGCCTCCCAAGTGCTAGGATTAAAGATATGTGCCAGGCCGGGCGTTGTGAGTTCAAGGCCAGCCTGGGCTACCAAGTGAGCTCCAGGAAAGGCACAAAGCTACACAGAAGAAACCCTGTCTCAAAAAAACCAAAAGAAAAAAAAAAAAAAGATATGTGCCACTACCACCTGTCTACAATTAAAAAACAACAAGAACAAAAAGCTTGTTGGGCTGGGTGGTGGTGGCACAAGCCTTTAATCCCAGCACTCGGGAGGCAGAGGCAGGTGGATCTCTGTGAGTTCGAGGCCAGCCTGGTCTACAGAGCTAGTCCAGGACAGGCTCCAAAGCTACAGAGAAACCCTGTCTCGAAAAACCAAAGACAAACAAACAAACAAACAAACAAACAAACAAAAAGCTGGTTGGAGGGCTGGAGAGGTGGCTCAGAGGTTAGGAGCACTGGTTGTTCTTCTAGAGGTCCTGAGTTCAATTCCCAGCAACTACATGGTGGCTCATAACCATCTGTAATGAGATCTGGTGCCCTCTCTGGCCTGCAGGGGTATAGGCAGGCAGAACACTTGTATGTGTAATAAATAAATCCCCCTCCCCCCAAAAAAAGCTGGTTGGAAACAATCTTTGAAGACCCAATTTGGTGTCCTGGACTAAATACTTCTCCAGGTGCTGTGTGGGGATCTGGACAGGGGAGTGGGTTAGACTGGGGAGGACATAGGCAGCTTTTGTTCTTTATACACCCCTTCCAGGACCTCTACCTGACAGCCGGGGTGCATCTGTGGAGCAAAGACCAGCAGTCACCAGGCTCACTGACTGTGTCATCCCCAGTGAAGTAGTCTGGTAGGTCAGAGCCCTTGCCTTAAAGAAGAGAAAACTGAGGTCTAGGGGTGTGAAGTCCACAGGGTCTTGCTGTCTTTCTCAGGTGGTTTCAGACATGCCACCCTCATAACAAGGCCTCTGAGTATGATAGGCTTGTGCTACCACACTTGACCTGAGAGGCAGGATGCTTAACTGGGCTGTAGAGTTCTCACAAATGCTCTGTTGGCCACAGCACTAGGTGGGGTCTCTCTGAAACAGGAAACAAACCAACTTGATAAAATGATGTCTTGTCTACTTACTTTTTTGGGGTGCTTGGGATTGAACCCAGAGCTTTATGTAAATGAAGTACAAGTTCTAGACCAGAGCCACATGGCAGCCCAGATACTCAATTTGCCATGGACAATGAGAAGCCCTTTCTTTATTTCTTTTTTTTTTTTTTTTTTTTTTTTTTGGTTTTTCGAGACAGGGTTTCTCTGTGTAGCTTTGCGCCTTTCCTGGAGCTCACTTGGTAGCCCAGGCTGGCCTCGAACTCACAGAGATCCGCCTGCCTCTGCCTCCCGAGTGCTGGGATTAAAGGCGTGCGCCACCAACGCCCGGCGAGAAGCCCTTTCAAATCCACATGTGGTCTGATTCCCTGTCTTGGTTAGAGTTTCTATTGCTAGGATGAAACACCATGACCAAGAGCGATTTGGAAAGGAAAGGATTTATTTCATTATACTTCCATATTGCAGTTTATCATCAAAGACAGTCGGAACAGGAACTCAAACAGGGCAGGAACCTGGAGGCAGGAGCTGATTTAGAGGCCATAGAGGGGTGCTGCTTACTGACTTGTTCCTCATGGCTTGCTCAGCCTGCCTTTTTTGTTTCTTTGTTTTTTTGTTTTTTGAGACAGCGTTTTTCTGTGTATCTCTCGCTGTCCAGGAACTCACTCTGTAGACCAGGCTGGCCTCCAACTCAGAGATCTGCCTGCCTCTGCCTCCCCGAGTGCTGTGATTAAGGACGTGAGTCACCATGGGGCCTCTTAGACTGCTTTCTTATAGCACTCAGGATGGCCAGCCAAGGGGTGGCCCCACATACAATAGGCTGAGCCCTCCCTTATCAATCACTAAAGACAAAAATATACTACATGCTTGCCTCCAGCCGATTTTATAAGAGGCATTTTTCTCAATTGAAGTTCCTTCCTCTTAGGTTGTGTCGAGTTGAAATAGCTGTCACACTCCTGCGGAGGGATTGAACTGAAACTCTGCAGGCTCTCAGGGATGGAAAGTGGTAGGCTGGGACTCAAACCTAAGGTTCCCTTCTTCTTTTTTTTTTTTTTTTGACTTTCGAGACAGGGTTTCTCTGTGTAGTTTTGCGCCTTTCCTGGATCTCGCTCTGTAGATCAGGCTGGCCTTGAACTCACAAAGATCCGCCTGCCTCTGCCTCCCAAGTGCTGGGATTAAAGGCGTGCGCCACCACTGCCCTAAATTTTCTTTTGCCATACATGGTAGCTGGCCAGCACCATCCTTTCATGTAGGGATTGTTAGAAATGTCTAACCAGGTGCCAGATGCATACTCCTTTAATTCCAGCACTCCAGAGGCAGAGGCAGAGGCAGGCAGGTTCAAGGTCAGCCTGGTCTACATAGAGAGTTCCAAGACAGCCAGAACTATGCTGTGAGACCCTGTTTTAAAAGAAGAAGGAGGAGGAGGAGGAGGAGGAGGAGGAGGAGGAGAAGAAGAAAATGTCAAACTAGAAACCTTTGGAATGCATTCTAGGCTTTGAACCCCGTCATGGAGATTTTTGCTTTCCCAAGGTTTCCATAACCCAAGACCAATCATGATCTGAAAATATTAAATGGAATATTCCAGTTAACAATCCATAGGTTTTTGATTGTGCCCCTTTCTGAGAAGCATACTGAAATCTCCCACTGTCCTGCCTGGGATGTCAAACATCCAGTCGTCTCTTTGTTCCCATCCCCCTTCTGCCATCCTACCCACCCACTGGTTCCTAAGCACCATGTTGGTTACCACAGTGCTGTCATGATTGTGTTCAAGGGACCCATGTTTTACATAACAGGAGAATCAAGAGTTCAAGATCAGCCTGGGGTACAGAATAGCAAGACTGTGTGACATGAATTTCTAAATGGTCTTATTAATTAAAAAAAACCCAGAGCCAGATATTGGGGTGAAAGGTGAAAGATCAGAGAAACAGAACATGCCAGCTACAAGTACTTACCTCTATGAAATCCTCAGCCTCAAAAGAGTGAGGTCCTGTTTCCTTGAACGTTATATACCTTTCTCTGCCCTGACATCTTACTTTCTGGGATTAAAGGCATGTGTGCTTCCCAAGCAAAGGCATGAGATCTCAAGAGTTGGGATTAAAGGTGTGTGCCACCACGCCTGGCTCTGTTCCCAGTGTGGCCTTGAACTCACAGAGATCCAGATCTGTCTCCCGAGTAATAGGATTAAGGGTGTGTGCTTAATGTCTGGCTTCTATGTCTAATCTAGTGGCTGGCTCTGTTCTCTGATCCCCTGATAAGTTTTATTGGGGTACACAATATATCACCACAAGACTCTCTCAATCACCCCCCACAACACACATGTGAGAGCAAAAATAAAGGCAGGTGAGGTGGTACCAACCTGTCATCTCAACACTTGGCAAGCAGGAGGATCAGGAGTTCGAGACCAGTCTTGGCTGTAGAGCAGGTTTGAGGCCAGCGAGTGTACTTGAGACCCTGTTTCAAAAGCAAAAAAAAAAAAAAAAAAAAAAGGAAGTATAATAGTGTCAGTGCTTGTGATCTGAATGAGCAAAGACACCATAGAAAGTGTCCTTTAAGTTAAAAGATAAATGTTTAGTATCAGTATATATATGCCCGGGGGTGGGGAAGGTGGACACATGTATGGGACTTGGTAGTAGCCACAGCTGCAAGTATTAGCTGAAAGTGTGAGAACCCAGGGACAAGTGGTGACACCGTTTTAACACCCCCCCCCCCATAGTGGAGTTTCAGAAGCTTTGCTTAAGCGGGTGACTCATTGACTGTGGGGCATATGGGACCGTCAAGACTGGCCTCTCTGCTCAGTTGTTTGAGACTGCTCAAGGGACCTGGGAGAGGCGGCGCAGCTAGCGACGAGAGGAACAGAGAGTGGGCCAATCCAGGACCCAGGCAGCCGCAGATGCCAGGGAATTGAGGAACACAAAGGATATAAATTTTACAAGTCTAAACGTTTTGAATTAGTACAAGGCCCCCCCAGCCTGGCACCGCTGCTACTTGCCCGCCGCATACCTGTGGGGATTTACACCCACTCTGAGGAGAGATAGCTGGGATTCCTCCAGCCTGGGAATGAGGTGTGTTTGACAAGTCTGCCCCACTGGAGAGATTAAGGATAATGAAAGACCCAGGTGTAGATGGATGTCTCTCTTTTGTCACCTGGAACTGCCTCTCTTTGCTCTGCAAGAGAGAGAGAGAGAGAGAGCCGCTGAGAGCGAGAGTGGATGTTCCCACAGGGCGTGTGGGAACAGACACGCAAGGGCTGGGGGGGGGGGACTCCCTTCTGCAGAGCAGAGGCCAACAGGGCTTAGCATCCCTGAGTGGTCAGGGTCGGGATAGTTGGTGGGAGAGTGCTATGGCCTTTGCAAGAGCTGCCAAGGCTGATGGGGATGTGGGGGCGTGGGGGTGTGGGGCGGGACTGGGCTAGACACAGCGGGAGAGGAGGACAATGGTCCCCTACAGAGGTGGACTCCAGGGAAGCAGAAGCGTTTCCCAGGCTGAGGGTCAGGCTTTTGTTCTTTTGTTCTTGCATGGAAACTTGGGACCCTGCTGTGTGGTCAGTGCCAATTTTCAGTCCTGGTCTGCAGACAGTTGCCCTCCACAGCCAGGACCCTTCCCCAGCTGCATTTTCTTTTTCTTTTTTCTTTTTTTTCAGAGCTGAGGACCGAACCCAAGGCCTTGCGCTTGCTAGCCAAGTGCTCTACCACTGAGCTAAATCCTCAACCCTCAGCTGCATTTTCTTAGAAAGGGGACTCCAGCATTATAACTCCAGCCAGGCTCGGCTGGGCAAGAAGGCTGATTGTGGGGTGGGGGGCTGGGAGAGATGGGGTGTCTTGCTGCCCTGAACAGCCTCCTCTGCCTGGGGTTCTCATAGCGCTCTGCCCAGCTGTGGAATCCTCCACTGCTCTGGTTGTGAACTGTCAGCAGGAGGGCTGGTGAGGAGAAAAAACGGTTGTGAAGGCTGTGACTTGCCTGGGTTGCCATAGTAGTCTCGGTAACTGGGACCTAGGCCTGGACAGGACAGGGTGCTGCTCTAGATGAAGGAGCAGGCCAGGGCCTCCCAGGTCGACAGGGTGGAATCTTCTCCAATCCCGGGCTTTCTCTTCTCCATCGAGGAGATAAATGGAGCTGGGCATGTGAGGGTGCCTGAAGGGGAGGTATACCAGGCAGGGCTGGGGTGGGAGAGCAAAGGAGACACATACCACTAGCATCCCAAGCCCCAGGAGTTCAGCATTGCTGGTGACATCCCGAAACCCTTTCCAGAGCCACAGTGGCCTACAGGCAACTGCCCCGGGAGATTGAGAAAGAGCAGGACAGAGGAAGAAACCCTGTTGTTTTTGTCTCCCCCTTTTCCACGTGACATGCAGTACTTTTTCCTCCTCCCATAGAAGCCTATCCCCGACTCTCAGCATCCTGATGTGACCTACTTATCTGCTCCCTTACAAGGGAGGTGCCCTGGAAGGCTCCCAGACAGGCGTTCCCTCAGAGTCTCTGACAGGCTCTTTAACAAGGAAAGTACAGAGGCTGTAACCAGTGAGGGTGGAGTAGGGACGTTGGGAGGGGTGGGGAAGAGAGGTAGATGGAGGCTAGCGGAACAGGGTAGAGGGCTCCAGGTGCCATTGACTACCAAGACCTGCACAGACCATCACTGATGGTGTGGACCTAGAAGGACAGAGTGGTTTCCAGATTAGGAAACTAAGACTCAAAGATCAGATAAATGCTCACTGAACCGTGGATAAACAGCTCCTAAAAGATCTAGGACCATCTTTTATTTTCCCTTCTGATCATTTTTTTTTCCAGTAAGGAATTGAAGTTCAGAGAAGTTAAGTCATTTGTGAAAGTCATACAGCAAGCAAGCAACAGAGCTGAGGTTTGAACCCATGTCTATCTGGATCAAACATGGCCTCTAGCCCTTCCTAGACTACAACTTTATTGGACTTAATAAGAAAGGATTTAGCAAAGCTGGGCTTTGCTCCTGCCAGAAATCTCAGCATTTGGGAAGATAAGGCAGGAGGGTTGCTACAAATCTAAGGCCAGCCTTGGCTGCAGAGTGGAACTCTGTCTCAAAGGGGCGGGAGGGGGTGTCAATTTGGCAAAACCCACATTCCCAGGTCTTAAGTAAATTTAGAATGCTGAGTCAGGTTGGTGATGGAGAAATCAAAGAATAATAGGATTGTATAATGCTATCATGTTATGCTAATCTTGGCTCTGAGAAGAGATTCTCTTCTCTGTGGAAGGCAGTAACAGAGAACATTCCCCTGATTCAGTGGCTCCCCAGGCCCTCAGGAGGACATCCCAACCCACCAGTGCCATGGCCTGCTCTGTTCTTTGCTCTGCCTAGTTTTTAAATCAAATGTTTTCAAATACACCCATATAACTCATTAAATAGGAATCTGTATCTAAATCCTTTGAAAGGATTTTTGCTTTGTTTTTTCTAATTTTATAAACTTTATTATTAAAAAAAACCCTTGCAAATAAATAAAAACACACACAAAGATTAGTTTTCTTTCTTTTCTTTTTCTTTTTTTTCCCCCAAGACAGAGTTTCTCCATGTAGTTCCAGGAGGCTGTCCTGGAACTCGGTCTATAGACCAGGCTGGCCTCGAACTCACAGAGATCTACTTGCCTCTGCCTCCTAAGTACTGGGATTAAAGGTGTGAGCCACCACACCGGGCTAGTTTTCTTTTTTGATAAAATCTCACACTGTAGATTAGACTGGCTTCAAACTCTGAGCCATCTTCCTGCCTCAACAATCCAAGAGCTAGGAGTACAGTCATGCACCATACATTGAAAGATTCATTATTGGAATTCAGGAATTATTAACTAAGTGTTCAGTTCTGGCCTGTGGATATAGCTTGGTGGTAGAATGCTTGCCCAGTGTGTTCGAAGTCCTAAGTTCACATGCAGGCAACAATATTTTTCTTTCAGGTCTCAAATAGTTGAGACTTTTGGGGAGCTCACAGCCCAAGGCCTGTGCACATAGGTGCTTAATAGGTAAAATAGGCTATAAGTAACCCATGTCTACCTCCCCTGCGTGCTAAGTTCCTATAGGTACTATTTCCTCTGTCTAGAATTTTCTCTCTCCTTCTACAGCTATATCCTATCCACCCTGTTTGCCTCTTGGCTCTGTAGTCTTTGTCCCCCCTCCCCCATGTGGTTCTAGGGCAGCAGTTCTCAACCTGTGGGTCAAGATTTCCCAGAGGTCACATGTCAGATATTTACATTATGATTCATAACAGTAGCAAAATTACAGTTATGAAGTAGCGATGACAATAATTTTATGGTTGGGGGTCACCACCACATAAAGAACTGTATTAAAGGGTCGCAGTGTTAGGAAAGCTGAGAGTCATTGTGCTAGGGGGTCAAACCCAGGGCCTTGCACATGTTCTGCCATTGAGCTACGTCACGTAAGTTCACATAAGAGTAACTACTCCGTGTCCTCATCTATAAAGTGAACCAGTTCTGCCGGGCGGTGGTGGCGCATGCCTTCAATCCCAGCATTTGGGAGGCAGAGGCAAGTGGATCTCTGTGAGTTCGAGGCCAGCCTGGTCTACAGAGTGAGTTCCAAGACAGCCAAGGCTACACAGAGAAACCATGTCTTGAGAAACAAACAAAAAACAAACAACAGCAGCAGCAAAACAAACCATTTTTACAGGGTGTTAAAAGGATAAAGTAAATCAATACACAGAAAATGATGGTCCATGAGAGCTTGCTCACCACCAAATCTGCTTTTAATAACCTTTCGCCTAGGTGATGTAGATGATTGTCTTCTTAGAATAATGTCTTTTATATAAGGAGCACTCAGTAAATGAACGTTTTTAAAGTAAATGGTAAAATTTTATTTATTTATTTTAGACTATTTTCTTTTTTTAATTAATTAATTTTTTAGTTACACTCATGATACTCTTAATTATACTCATGATATTAATTACATTTGTGGTATTCAAAAATGAATTTTTTAAAATTGTATTTATTTTTATTTTATGTGCATTGGTGTTTTGCCTGCATGTATGTCTATATGAGGATGTCAAATCCCCTAGAACTGGAGTTACAGACAGTTGTGAGCTGCCATGTGGGTTCTGGGAATTGAACCCAAGTCTTCTGGAAGAACAGCCAGTGCTCTTAACCACAAAGCCATTTCTCCAGCCTCTGAATTTCTGGGTTTTTGTTTTGTTTTGTTCTTTCCCCCTGGAGCTGAGGACCAAACCCAGGCCTCTACCACTGAGCTAAATCCCCAGCCCCTGAATTTCTGTTTTTTTATATGGGGTCTTGCTGTCTTGCCCAGGCTAGGTCAGGAGAGACATTCAGTGCTGAGGTTTGCATCAGAACCCAGCTCCCTTACTCTGGTAGAGTCCTTCTGCCACAGGGGGCAACCAGTAGGAAAATGAGCGACTGCAGTACACAATACAGGCTGTAAAAGGGGAACCAGAAATGCTCTACGAGACTTGGGGACAAGAACAAGTATTATAAAGCCTCAGGGATAAGTTGGTCATTCAAAATCCCTCCCCAGAGTGACAGAAGAGTCTGTGACATGTGACTGCTGCCATTACGTGAGGAGAAGGGTCTCCAGAAGACAGATGGGAGGGGAATGTCCTCTTGGTTCATGGTAATGAAAGAACAGCTTGTGGAATTGGGGTGTAGCTCAGTGGTAGAGCACTTACTTGCAAGGCCCTGTGTCCATCCAAAAAAAAAAAATAGTATTTTGTAGAAAGAGGTGGCTCATCGGGCAGTGGTGGCACATGCCTTTAATCCAACATCGGGAGGCAGAGGCAGGTGGATCTCTGTGAGTTCGAGGCCAGCCTGGTCTACAGAGCGAGATCCAGGATAGGCACCAAAGCTACACAGAGAAACCCTGTCTCGAAAAAGGAAGGAAGGAAGGAAGGAAGGAAGGAAGGAAGGAAGGAAGGAAGGTGGCTCAGTGTAGTGTCACTTATGGGGAACTTAAAGTGTGTGCTTCACATCCAAAGACCTCCTCCCCACTCCTTCTGGAAAGACCTTTAACTTTGCGTCAGGGAGCTTATTCTGCCCTCACTGATGGCCACCAAGCAAACAAGGAAGCCCATGGGGGTGTTTTGAAATGGGCATTATTTGGTGTCCTGGTATGAGACCGAGTTCTTGTTTCTTTGTTTTTTGTTTGTTTTGTTTTTTCCGAGACAGGGTTTCTCTGTGTAGTTTTGGTGCCTGTCCTGGATCTTGCTCTGTAGACCAGACTGGCCTCGAACTCACAGAAATCTGCCTGGCTCTGCCTCCCGAGTGCTGGGATTAAGGCCTGTGCCATCACCACCCAGCTGAGGCCGAGTTCTCGAGAAAAGCCCATGCCTTGAATTCTGGATGCATGCCAGGTTAAGGTCTCTGCCACTGAGGTGTCCACGGCCAAGCCACAAAAGAGCCTTGGTTCTGCAGGCCTAGAACAGCTGTACACACTCCAGAGGGTTCTTGTGAGGATTAATGAGGATGTTTTATGAATACAGTAGAGGCCCTGAATGGAGTTCATTCTCCCTTTACCTAGTTTTGAGGACCGTACAGCAAGCAGCTGCACAGATGTAGGTGTGAAGGTCATAGCTTTGGAAACTACCAGTTTTTAGAGGTAGGGAGGCGGGGCACACAGGGTCAGGTGACAGCGACTGCCACCTCCCTGGGGGGATCTCCCTAGCGGCTCCTCTCCTCCAGAGCCCAGCTGAAGGCCCCTAGCCCTGCACAGCAAAACCGGGACCAAGCAGGGCCGTTTCGGTTCCTTTTTCGCAGAAGAGCTCTTGGTTTCCTGCTGAGTTTCCCCTAGGCTTCCCTTGGGTTACAGTTACTGAAGTCACCTCAGAGTGACAGCTACCACTTTCTGAGGGCCTGGCTTTTCTTTTCTTTTTTCCATACCAGACCTGTAAGAGCAAACCCAATTTACAGATGAGAAAATTTAAATGAGAGAAGTTCATCTGCTCACGGTCATAGCTAGCAAGGGCCTTGCCTGGGATGACAGATGCCCCCAGATATCTGGATGAGGCCTATGCAGGGTCATTTTGAAACATGATATTGTTAGGAAACATTCTACCCCCAGCCAGACTAGGGCAGTATTTAAGATTTTTCCTAGAGTTGATGTTTTTACTAAGGGTGGAGTCAAAGGTGTGTGTGGAATTCTTACCTGACTTCCAAGAGAAGCATCCAGGTTTGGGGCTTATCTCTTCTCCAGTCCTCATGGGGTAGGTAGGTACCTCTGCCCCCTCTGCCTGGAATAGAGAATACAGGCTAAGCTGTAGCTCAGGGCCTCTGAAACAAGAACCTTGCTACAGACCCACACAGACTAAGGATCAGGAGAGCTGGGAACATGCTGGGAGAGGGCTCCCAGGGGCCATCCTTCTGGTCCTTGCAGAACACAAGCTTCCCAGAATGCCTCCTTCCACGTGAGAAGGTAGGTCTGGTGGAGAAGTCGTTGGTGGTAGTTTTTGAAAGCCAGAAAGCTTTGTGTATGTGAAAGGAAGGATTTGGGTTTTGCTGAGACTGGTCGTTTTTTTATTATTTGAAAATCAGTACAAGCAGATTGTCAAAAAATTTTAACACATTAGCATGGGTAGATAAGAGAAAGGTCTAAAAACTACCCGTCGGAACCTTAAGATCTCTAAAGACAATGCAAACGATGTATGGAGGTCGTGTCTAACCCTGGTCTAACTGGCTGCCCCTTTCTTCAGCAATGAGAGCTGAAAGCAGTCTGCAGCACGGGAACCACCGGGGAAGAGGAACGTGCTACCATGAACAAGACAACTAAAATGGGAATACGCTCTAGTTCATGAAATGAAATGTTGCTTGATTCTTGAATTGGACCTCAAACCAATGAAGAAAACATAGTAAAACTGGCTGAGGGTGCAGCTCAGTAGTAAAGTCAGGCTTACAGAGCACGTGAGATCCCAGGTCGCATTCTCAACACCAAACAGAACACAACCCTTAAAAAGAGCCAGGCGGTGGTGGCACACACCTTTAATCCCAGCACTCAGGAGGCAGAGCCAGGTGGATCTGAGTTAGAGGCCAGGCTGGTCTACAGAACGAGTTTTAGGACTACACAGAGAAACCCTGTGTGGAAAAAAAGAAGAAAAGAAAAGAAAAACAAAGAAAAGAGTACTCCCCGCTCTTCTAAGGGCCTGAGTTTGGTAGTACCCACGTCAGACAGCTCACAATCCCTTGTAACTCCAGCTCTGGGGATCCAACAACCTCTTCTAACCTCTCTTGGCACCTGTGCACATGCATGCACACACATGTAATTAGAAGTTAAAAAAAGAAACCACTGAGGAACTGGAGAGACAGCTCACCAGTTAAGAGCACTTGCTGTTCTCGCAGAGGACCTGGGTAGGATTCCCAGGACCCACATGATGACTCATAACCATCTGTAACTCCAGTTCTAGGGGACCCTATGGCCACTTCTGAGGTCTTCAGGCACCAGGCATGCACGTGGTACACTAACATATAAGCAAAACACTTGCAGATAAAATGGCTAAGTCTTAAAAAAGAAAAACTGCTAAAAAGAAAAGAGTCACCAGGCACCCAGGATGAATTAAGGACTGGAGACTCGAGGCTGCACAGGGTCTTGCAAGGGAGGGAGGATATAGTGGAAAAATTACACTCTGACTTTTCTTGAGCCAGAAGCCCTGATAGCTTCTAAAAAAAAAAAAAAAAAAAAGTGTCAGTTTAGCTAGGCTTGATGGGTGCGCACGCCTTTAATCCCAGTACTCACGGGGGCAGAGACAGGCAGATTCCTGGGACTTCCAGGCCAGCCTGGTCTACATAGCAAGTTCCAGGGTAGGGCTGCATGGAGATCCTGTCTCAAAAAACACAAACCAAACAAACAGGCCAAGAGTCGGTTTCCACATTCACAAAGCGAGGAATTTAGACATGATGGGTTTCTAGGCTGTCCTCAATTTGGAAATTCCTTTTACAATGATATTTTCATTACATGACACTCTGCTCCTCCAGCTCGAAAACACGTTAATCATCTGACTAACTGCTCAGATTTCCTGCTTTATGAGGTCATCACTGCCTGCTCCAAGTGCTTTTGGCTGCCGGAGAGCAAACATTCCGCGTGTGGACTGGAAACACATTTCACTGTGACAGTAGGGCTGCCCCTTTGAGGGCTGCTCATTTCATCCCAAGCAGCGCTGAGCCGGGGTCATCTCCAGTGGGCTTTCCGAGATCTCAGAAGACAGAATTTCCTACTTTGCTTTCTGACAACTGCAAACAATCATTACGGGTTTTGCCAAGGGAGAACCAGGGTCCTAGAAACTTCACACCACATGCTCCCAGCTCTCAAAGTGATTAGCATTCCTCTCACCTCCAGGCCACTATCAGTCTTGTCTCTTCAGGGTAAGGGGGGGGGTTCTGTGTGATGTGATCTGGTGCTGGGGCTGAACCTTCAGGAGACACTGGCTGGGGATCTATGTATATTATATGTCTACTACAGTCAGGACAAGTGGTCATGTTCTCTCAGTGACAAACTACACAGAGTTTCCAGAACACTTCAATAGTTCCTAACAGGTACCTCAAACCTTGAAACACATAGACTGGGGATTTGTGGGGATGTGTGTGTGTGTGTGTGTGTGTGTGTGTGTGAGTGTGTGTGTGTGTGTGTGTGCGCGCGCTTTCCAGAAAATTCTCACATAGTGCTCTGAATACCCTCATGCAAGACGTAGAAACAGAGGGGAGGAGTGGGGAGGGTTACTAAACACCAGAAGAGCAGTTAAGGGTTCTGGAGCTGGAGCTGGGCTGCTTGCGTTTGAACCCTGGCCTATCTGCTCTGGGGCACATTACCGACCCTGTCTGTGCCTCCGTTTCTTAAAAGATTACTGTGAAGGTTAAGGGAGTTCATTCAGGGAGGGCCCCAGGAGCAGCATCTGCCCAGGTAAGGCTATGGAGGTGTGGCAGTTGCCATGACAAGTTCTATGCTAACTGCCTGGGATGTGTTATTTGTTCTCCCTTTGAAAAAGAAAAAAAAAAAACCTGAATTCTACACTAGCTTGTAACAAATGACAAGAAACTGATGTAAAGATCAGGCCTTTGTTTCCTCTGTTCCCTTCTTTGTGAAAGGTTTTGTGCTGTGCCTAATTGTGTTTTTTTTCTTTTTCTCTTCTCTCCTCTCCTCTCCTCTCCTCTCCCCTCCCCTCCCCTCCTCCTCCTCCTCC
>CABHPH010122793.1:0-10440 GCA_902168325.1 Peromyscus nudipes | reverse complement strand
TGATATGTACCGGCCATTTGCTACTTTGCAGCAATACAGGTAAGGAGGCTTTGTTGTTTGTTTGTAGAAACTGGTTTGCTAAGACAGACTTGGGGCTGCATAGCCCAGGCTGCCCTCGAACTTAACAGTACTCCTGCCCTGGTCTCAGGAGTGCTGGAATTGCAGATCTTGGACCACCTTTGATTCGAAAACAAGTTTTGCTTTAAGCAAAAGAGAAAATATGTGGGTGTTGGTTAATAAAGAGAAAAGAAAGGCTGAAGGATGCCATTATTTACAAATCTACAAAACACTGATGACTGCATGGTCAAGTTGAACATCGGTTACAAATTATGTAGACAGCTTGCTGACAAATAAGGGAATTGTTCCCTCTCGGTTGCTTTCCTGGCTACTTGTAAGATAATATCCACTCACAAATTTGCAATTCAAATTTGATGTCTTGTGACTACATTTTGTAGCTCATGCTCCAAGAAGGGAGAGAGGAGTTAAGAATTGCATGGAAAGTATAATTTGTTGCTGGCTTTTAGCCAGGAATACTAGACCAAATGTTTAGAGACCATGGGCAACTGAGCAAACAGATTATATGCAGACCTTCAAATAAAGGTCCAATCGAGTAATGTCTTAAATTATTAATTTTTGAACTTAAAAATATATTTCTTTTATTTATAAAGAACAGAAAAAGAATTGACTTGGGAGCCCTTTGAGCACATTTGTAACAACAATAGCAAAAGGCCCCTATGATTTAGAAAACACAAACAACCATATGCCTGGACCTATGTACAGCTGAGTTTACACATTAAGTATAAGCTTTTATTTTCATACTTGAGAAAACATGCCAAGCATTCAATATTTATAATCATAATTAACTTGCAGAATGAGGAACCTAATTACAGTGGAAAGAAAGAAATATTGGTCTTAGGAAAAAATGAATTTGATTATCACGCATGTAGGTAGTAAAGGAGGCATTTCTACCTCCCACAAGCAATCCAATATGTCTGTATCTTAAACTTACTATAACTGTCACATATTAAAAAAGATATGATCACTATATGGGCAAATATATTGCTAATAAAAACCCACTCCAACACTCCAATCACTCAGCACAGCACAATATAATTTTTGTAGACATATGCTGCACTGAACCACTGACACAGTAAAAGCATGACATATTACAACCTTCCCTTAAAGTACCAGGAACAGGTATCGGAAGCCCACTCCTTGAGAGCATTCAAGGGCAGAAGGGCCATGTTGAAACAGAAGCGTGCAACGGAAAGCAACACAAAGAACTGAGCAAATGATGCAGGCATTAGGCCAGGAATGTGGGATGGCGGCCGGCAGAAACGCACTTTAGTCCACACATAACCACTTCCAAGATGATCATCTTAGCTGCCGAGTAAGAGTTCAGATTCATGCCTGGCAGAGAGATCGAGGACACCAGGAGAACACAGCCCACAGAACCAACTAAGCAGGGCTCCCAGAGACTGAAGCAGCGATCAGGGGGCCTGTGTGGGTCTGAGCTAGGTCCTCGGCACATGTGTTATGGCTGTTAGCTTGCTGTTTTTGCGGGTCCAGTGGGAGTAGGGGGTGTCTGATTCCTTTGCCTGCACTTGGTACCCTTCGCCTCCCACTGTGTTGCCTCCGCTCAGCCTTAATAGGAGGGTTTGTGCGTAGTCTCGTGATATCTTGTTATGCCATGTTCGGTGGGTATCAATGGGAGGTCTGCTCTTTTCTGAAGGGAAACGGAGGAGGAGCCGATCTGGGGGAGACAGAGGAGGAGGCTGGCTGGGAGGAGTGAAGGGAGGGGAAACTGTGGTCAGGACGTATTGGAAACAAAAAAAGAAAGAAAAGAAAAGAACTAATTAAATTTTTTTTAATGAAGGAAAAATAAAGATTCGTGGCTGGACGTATAAATCAGAGGTAGAGCGCTTTCCTAGCTCGTACAAATCACAAGGGTTTAATCCCTGGCACGACAAAAGAAAACGTAGAAGATTGAAAACAGATGCCTGAGTTGGGAAACTGCAGATAATAACAAGGAGGCTCCCAAACACTAATCTGAAACCACCTCACATCAGATGGATAAAGGTCCACCTCTGTTATCACGTCTGGACTACAAAAAAAGCTGTATGGGGCTGGGAGTGTAACTTAGTGGCAGAGAGAGCGCTTAGTATGCCAGAGGACTGTGGCTCAATCCCACTACAAATTAAAACAAAATAAAAACCACTTGTGCTGGCTAGTTTTGTCAACTTGAAAAAGCTGGGGTCATCTGGGAAGTAGGAACCTCCATTTAGTGGGCAAGTCTTCAGGGCATCGCCTTCATGAAGGAATGATGTGGGAGAGCCCAGCCCTGTGAGTAGGACCGCCCCTGGGCAGGTGGTCCTGGGCTGTACAAGAAATGAAACTGAGCAAGCCATGGACAGCAGGACAGTAGAGAGCCTGCCTCCTCTAGGTCTCTGCTTTGGTTCCTGTCTCTGGCCAGGTTCCTTTGAGCTCCGGCCCTGACTTCCTCTGATGATGGACTGTAAACTATATGCAAAACAAACCCTTTCCTTTCCTAGTTGGTTTGGGTCCCCGTATTATTTTTAAAAATCAAAAGTGAAGCATTCATGGTACTCTTGCATATATGATGGTAACTGCAACCTCACCGAGAAGATTTTAGGAATCCCTAGGCTGGTTAATACCACTTATCCCCCAACACTGCAGGTCCCCCCCCACCTAGAGAACGCCTCATCCTAGGACTCAGAGTATGGAGGATACCCATCGGCTCTGTGAGTTGGTCACACAGTTTGTTCAACAAATCATGTGCTTCTCCAACCTCATCTCCCTGTTAAACGTGTTTTGCAGATTTGATGGCCCCTTGGCAGACCTGAGATTTTTTTGGGGGCAGTTTTACAGGAAGTGGGATGGGTGTGCACTTTTTATTAAACTGACTTTAGGCATTATCAAAAGGCAAAACTAGAGAGCTGTGGGCTCTAAGTGACATAATGCAGACATGGAGCTAAATGGCTGTCCTTCCAATGAGACTACTCCAGGAAGCTGGCCAGCCCACACAGGAAACAGCCCTCACAGGGAACGGCCCACGGCTGACTCCAGCGAAGTGTCTATCCTGGGACTCACAACTGACCCCCTTGCTGTCAGCTTCTCAGAACTCTCACTTCATCGCTAATATCCCTCTCATCCACTCACTGTTAACGTTTTCTTGGTATTGGTTCACCTACTCAGTCTCTTAAAAAGACACTAACAAAACGCAAGAACTCTACGTTGGCCTTCCAACTAACGCCTTAGGCTTGGCATCCACTCCTAGACAACTTTCTCACAAAGGTCCAGCATTCATCACACTGAGGTGCTGTAGCAGAGATCAACACATGATTCCTTACAACCAGTTCAACTAACATTTTGCAGTCCTCATCGTTGGTGACCTCCTTGGAGCATTGCTCAGTTGCGCTCTCTCTAGCCGTACCTCAATCATCTTTGCTATCCTCTCTTTCTCAGTTTTGCTTCTTAAGCATTCCTGCTCAATGGTTTATTGTCTTTCTTTTTCTATGTGTGTATGGGGGGGAGTTATGCATGTATGGTGAATGTTTGCACATGTATGGGCATAGTGTGGTTCATGTGCAAGCCACGTGTGGGCATGCACATGAAAGCTCAAGGCTCATGTCAGAAGTCATCCTCCATAGTTCTTCTACTTCATACACTGAAGCAGAGTCGATCAAACCCAGAGCTCATGGATATGGTTAGTCCCGCTAGTCATCTGGGATCTCCTGACCCCCAACTTTTGGGTGGAATTAAAAGTGGACTACCACACCCATCCTGCATTACATGGGTTCTGGAGACCCAGACTCACATCCATATTTGCACTGGAAGCACTTTGACCACGTCAGCCCCAGAGACATACCACCAGCCCCCAAAGGTTGGTGTCCATGGCTCTCTTCACTTCTGCTGTAACAGCGTCAGCTAGCATCAATGCCGTTTAAAGTTCTCAATTCTTCATTTCATGCCCAGATCTGTCCCTGGAAAGTCTGCCTCCAGAAGGGCATTGGGTGAGTAACTTGATGTGGACAAATTGGTTTAGCTATCCCCCACAAACATCTTCACATGTAAACTGAAATGCTGTGCCTTTTGTACTGTTATTGAGATGGTCAGTTTTAACTGTCAATTTGACATACTCTAGAATCCCCTAAAAAGAGATGCTCAGTGAAGGATTGTCTAGATAAGGTCGGCATATGGGTATGTCTATGGGGAACTGTCGGATTAAGTTCAAAGATGTTGAAATCCCCATCTTAGCTGTGGACAGTACCATTCCCTGAGAAGGATATCCTGACCTGTGTAAGCGTGAAAAGATGGAACTAAGAACAAGCATGCATGTATCATCCTCTCTGCTCTGACTACAGACATCGCCTCTGTGACCATCCTCTCTGTGACCATCCCCAATGCTCTGACAATGGACGCCTCTGTGAGTTCTTGCCACCTGAACCTCCCAAAGATGAGCTGGAAGCTGGGATTGTGAACTGCAATGACCCTTTGTCCTCTAAGTAGCTTTTGCTGGTGTATTTTGTCCCAACAACTGGTAACAAATGTCAGACAGTTACTTATGGAGGTTAAGTGAGATGAGACATAAATTCAATATGCTGAATATTTACTGTTGCTGTGCTCTCTGTAAATAAAAAGCAATAATTTAATAAAACAAGCCCACAATGCAGAGGTTCATACTCCTACTTACAACTCTGAAAACCAGACTCAGGGACCCCAAGAGATATTCTAAGACCTCCTGCAGTGAGTAGGCAGCCAAGCTCTGTGATGCCAGAGACAGAGATGGGGCTTGGATGCTCTTACCGACCTCACTGGTGTCTAACTGTGGAAAAGACAATGCCTGCAGAGTGTGTGTCTACAGCGAAGAAAGTACGGGTCTCCTAACAGAGTAACAGAGCCACTGAGTAGCAAAGTGTGTAAATGACCTGTTGGCTTCCTAAATGAGAGCTGTTCTCTGCCTGGACCCAGCGTAATTCCAACTCTAAGAGACAGCAGGAAGTTTTCACCACCAGGAAAGGGTCCCCAATGTCATAAGTTTTGCTTCACCAAGAAAATTCTAATATTAAAAAAAAAAAAAAACCTGCCAGGTTGCCATGGCAACAATCTATTTGTGATCATGAGGCTGGTGGTATTCTGTAATATTTCTCCTAAGGAAAAGTAAACTAGATATAGCCAAGGAATTTAATAAAAATATTTGCTGGACGGGAAGCCAAGACATGACAGTTTTTAGGCACTATGACAGGATTTAAATATACAACATGAGGCCCTACGGTTATAACACCAGCTCCATCAATAAAATTAAAAGATTTTGACCTTGACACCAGTACAAGCTATAGCTATAATATCCAGAAAACTCAATTCTCTGAACAAGTAAATTGTTAAACAACGGAGGTGACAGCTGTGTAACAAAAAAGTCAAAATTCATCAAAAGGATGATGAATAAAATCAGTCTCAAAAGAAGTGGGGATTATAAAAGCTAACTGCTTCAGGAAACCTCCAAGGTTTGATTTTGGTGTTTCGTTTGGTGTGTGTATGTGCAGGTGGGGTGCACACTGGGAGACCTGGGGATTACTGAACCTTTTACATTTATCTAGAAAATATCAGAAGGACATATTCAACATCAAGAGAAGGAGCAGAAAGAGACCGGTATTAATTGGACCATTCCAAAGTCTGGACCTGAAGGCTGCTTAGACAGACGGGGCAATTTCTACAACTGTCAAGCTTCGGTAATGCCTGTGAAAATTCTGTAAGTTCTTCTCTCCTCTCAGACTCTTCAAGTACTTGTTTCTACAACTATCCAAAGATGTTAACACTTCTCCTAACAACTCGAGCTGTAAGCAAATCATTTCTTTTTGATTTGCAATGACTTTGCACAATGGCACAGGAGTGCTGAGCATCCGGAAAAATCACCAGAATAAGAACTTCAACGATAAAATGGCTTTGTGAGAAAAAATACCAGCAAAAATGACAGAAGAAACTGAGCCACACCTGCTGTAACCTATACAGTCAGTGTAGACATGTGCAAATTATTACTTTTACAGATTCATATTTTTACACACACATATATTTGTAAAAAGTTATATATATAATTTTTTTCTAAAATACAGTCCTAAAACTACATATAATGGTATTTTCTATATACAAAGGCAACCTCCCTATTTTCAATAGAGAACTCTCACCCATCCCACTGAAGAGAACTAAAGATGTTGCTAATAATAGTTAAGATTGTTGAGCCGTGGTGGCGCACGCCTTTAATCCTAGCACTTGGGAGGCAGAGGCAGGCAGATCTCTTTGAATCTGAGGACAGCCTGATCTACAGAGAGAGTTCCAGGACAGGCAGAGCTACAAAGAGAAACTGTCTCAAAAACCTTTAGTAATAGTTAAGATTATAGCAAATGCCGGGCGTTGGTGGCACACGCCTTTAATCCCAGCACTTGGGAGGCAGAGCCAGGCGGATCTCTGTGAGTTCGAGGCCAGCCTAGGCTACCAAGTGAGCTCCAGGAAAGGCGCAAAGCTACACAGAGAAACCCTGTCTCGAAAAACCAAAAAAAAAAAAAGATTATAGCAAATGCTATACAATCAGATATTTTCAATTTTGTTTGATTTGGATGAAATATGAAGCAATTAAATTAGCAAATCTATGCAGTAGAGGAATACATTGTCTTGAGATGTCGTTCTAAAATAACAGGATTTGCTGAAATGCTGACACAATCAAAGGTCTCTGGGTTGCTGAAATTAGACAGAAGAAAACTAAGCAGTAAGGGAAACGTGTCACATGGGTCTAAGGAAAAGGGGAAGACGGTCATCCGAGCTATTGAACTCTAGATGATGCAATGGGTGTACAATGAATAGTTACCAGTTAGAAATCCTGGGTGTAATTCAGGAGAGGGTCTGAGATAGACAACAGTCCGCTAAGAGTTGACTCTTTGTGAACATGGTATCTCCCCTGCCAGGTAAGGGCGGTGGTGGCGCACGTCTTTAATCCCAGCACTAGGAAGGCAGAGCCAGGCGGATCTCTGTGAGTTTGATGCCAATCTGGTCTACTGAGCAAGATCCAGGACAGGCACCAAAACTACACGGAGAAATCCTGTCTTAAAAAAGAGTTGACTCTTCAGAAGAGGACATTATGTAAGAAAATAATACAAGATAGAGAATAAGGAAGAAATAAACACCATCTTTAAGAGTGACCAATATTAACAGATTAGTGGAGTGTGAGCCAGTGGCAACAGCAACCAGTCACGGAAGAAGACCAAATAAAGGAACATCACAGCAGGCACCTCAGAGAGGTCAAAGAGAGCAGAGGAAAAGAACACTGTATTCAGTATCCAAGGTGTGACTGTGAGCTCAGTTCAGCACAGTAGAAGCTGTGAAAGCTAGCCTAGAGAAAGTCAGTGAGTGAAAAATGGGGGTGGGGGAGGTGGGTTGCACCAAGCTCCGCTAATCTGCTCTTAGTCCTTAACATGGAGAATCTTCAACAGATGAAGGTGACTGCAGCGTTCACCTCACCCTTCCTAGCGGAAAGAACCAACAGCAGTCATTGCTCCCAGAACAGGAACTTGTCTTGCTTGTGGTCAGAGGCAGCAATGGCTGCTTTTTAAAAAAGATCCTAATAGCTTTACCTACATGTCTCAGCAAAGGTAAGACTATTCTGTTATGTGGGGGCTGCAGAGATGGCTCAGCGGTTAAGAGCACTGGCTGCTTTTCCAGAGGACCGGGGTTCAATTCCCAGAACCCACATGGCAGCTCACACCTGTCTGTAGTTCCAGTCTCAGGAGATCCAACACCCTCACACAGACATGCAGACAGGCAAACGCCAATATATATAGAATAAAAATAAATAAGTCACTAAAAAAAGGAATATTCTGTAATGAATCAAAAGTCAACAATTTATTTATTTTCTGATGTGTAAATGCCACAAGTCTACAGCATCAGTCAGAGAAAGCTGTGGTGATATATCGTGCACCCTAATAAAATTTACCTGAAGATCAGAGGACAGAACAAGCCACTAGATTACACATAGAGGCTAGACAGTGGTGGCTCACACCTTTAATCCCAGTACTCGGGACACAGAGATCTGTCTGGATCTCTGTGAGTTCAAAGCCACCTTGGACTACATGAGATTGACCCAGTCTAGGAGAGAAAACAGAACCAGGCACACCACCACCAGGTGGTGGCACACATCTTTAATCCCAGTACTTGAGATCTCATGCCTTTGCTTGGGAAGTCACATGCCTTTAATCCGAGCACTGAGAAGGAAGTGATATGGTGGGCGGAGAAAGGTATATAAGGCGTGAGGAAACAGGAACTAAAGCCTGTTAGGCTGAGGACGCCTTTTCCACAGAAGCATCCCTTTCAGCTAGAGGCTCTTTCAGGCTGAGGAGTTGGTGAGGTAAGAGGTATGGCTGTGGTTTGCTCTGCTTCTCTGATCTTTCAGCTCTGACCTGAATATCTGGTTCCAGGTTTTTTATTAAAAGACCTTAAGAAATTCGAGCAACAGAAAGTTGTGTATCTAAGTATAATTAGCACGGCTTTTAATTAATTTTTTTAAAAAATTTCTTCCCAAGATTTCTATTTGAGTCAGATCTGTTATCTGCATTCATCCCTGTTTCATGGGACAAATAACATCGGTATTTTAGAGGCAGACAGTTACAATTTCTGTTTTCTGCTAATGGGACATCTTGGATTTAAATTCCAAAGTTATCTATAAATTGTAACTGCAACCGTGTTTTCCATATAATGAACATTCCCTCGTCTTTAGTTCTGAAGGAGTGGAACAGCAAGCCTGCTCTTTTCTTCTCTTGATGCACCCTCTTCTGGAAAGACAACAAACAACCTAAGCTTTTCCTTCGTCTATTTCAATCCATAAGTTCTAGACGGTCCTCCCAAAGACAAGCCAGAAACGGAAAAGAACTTCCATAACAGCAAAAGCACACTTACTTGGAGAAAAAATTAATACTAATTAGCAAATATTACATCAGGCAAAAGAAAGGCACCAAACCATAGCAGCAGTCTATCAAGGAAACAAAAGCAACAAATTGAAAACAATTCTAAATGTTGAATATTAATTCTTGTCCATGACAGAAAAACGTAAAAAGCTGGGTTAAATAACTAATGGGCTGTTTAAGTTCAAAGTCCCTGAATGTGAAAGAGAGCCTTTAGTAGCCTGAGGGCTGTCTTGAGCTTTCAATACAATTCACAGGCCAGGCAGGGGCTGCCACATTCAGTTCAAGCATTCATCCATCAGCTATCAGAGACAAGATGGACATTTTCCCCTAATAAGTCTAAGATATACTTCCACCAGATGAAAATGTTTGAAATTCGATGGCTTTAAGAAGGGAAGGCAAAATGTTTGCACTGTATGACGACGACTCAACCATCAGAATATTTAACATCCCTTATATTACACTTCATCACTAAAGACAAAGAAACATCTCTACATTCAAAGACCAGAGAAAACGTTTTGGGTCTGGTTACAATTGACAGGGCTCCTAATTTTTCAGACGCGGAGGGAGAGACTTAAAAATCTCATGGTCTGACAGACTCCACCAGCTCCGATTGGACCAAGAGAGCCTTCATCCAGTAACTGATAGAAGCAGATGCAGAGATCCACAGCCAAGCACCAGGCTGAGCTCCAGGAGTCCAATTGAAGAGAGTGAGGGAAGATGGATTATATGAGCAAGGGGCATCAAGATCATGATGGGGAAAATCTGCAGAGACAACTGAACCAAGCTCGTGGGAACTCATGAACTCTAGACCAACAGCTGTGGAGACTGCATGGGACTGGGTTAGACCCTCTACATACGGGAGACAGTTGTACAGTTTGGTCTGTTTGAGGGGCCCCTGGCAATGTGATCAGGATCTATGCCTGATGCATGAGCTGGCTTTCCGGGGTCCATTACCTATGGTGGGACAACTTGCACAACCTTGATGCATCGGGGAGGGGCCTGGTCCTGCCTCAACTGAATGTACCAGGCTTTGCTGACTCCCTGTGGGAGGCCTTATGCTTTAGGAGGAGGGGATTGGAGGAGGGAAGGCTGGGGACGGGGAGAGGGAGGAGGGATGAGAGGGGGCTCTGTGATTGGTATGTAAAATTTTTAAAAAATTATAAAAAATAAAAATAAAAAAACTCATAGTCTTTGCATGTAAATGTACAAGATCTAAAGCCAGCAGAAACAAATAATTAAAAAATTACAGAGACATTGCTTATATAATATATAAGCATTGAAAGAATTAAAAGAATAATGGTGTTTCTGTTTTAAGAGAATGATTTTGCTGGGCGTGGTGGCCTGTGCCTTTAATCCCAGCACTCAGGAGGCAGAGGCAAGAGGATCTCAATGGGTTCTCGGTGCAACCTAGTCTACAATGCAAGTTCCAGGACAGCCAGGTCTGTTACACAGAGAAACCCTGTCTCAAAAA
>CABHPH010122792.1:283-27042 GCA_902168325.1 Peromyscus nudipes | reverse complement strand
ATGCAATGTCCATCAGGGCAGTGCCAAGCAAAGGAGGTGCATCTGAAAACGACTGGGGACTAGAAGCTTTGTCTTCCCGAAGTTCCAGGGGAGAGCTTCAGGTAAAGCTGAAGGAATTCCAAGAAATGCTTCTTCCAAGTAAGTGATAGTAGCTCCCAAAAGGTTGTTCTTGGGCTAAAAAACAAAGCGAAACAAAACAAAAACAAAGTTGAAGCAAACACAGAGGTTAGTAAATTTTAAGTTATTGATGTTTTTATGTTGTTTCAACCAGTTTGAGACTAGCTTGTGCATTATACAAGACCCAGCCTCAAATTAGACAGATAATAAGACAGTAAAAAATAATAAAGTTACTATTTTTCCTGGGGAATTTTCTTTTCTTTTCTTTCTTTTAGACAAAACCTCATTCGGTAGTCCAGGCCAGACTAACCTCAAATTTATGGGAATCTTCTTGCCTCACCCTCCTATGTGAACCACCATGCTTGGCTCTGGCTAATTCTTTTTAAAGGTTAAAAAACAACTTTATTAATATATAGAATATACAAATTCATAAAGACAGAAAGATTAGACGTTATCTCAAGATGGAGAAGAAAGGAATATAGAGCAATGATTTCCTAAGTGCAGAGTTTCTGTTTTGTGTGATGGAAAAGCCCACAAATGAACAGTAGTATCAGGACATAATATCATGAATGTAATAAATCAATACAATTAATGTAATTAATGAATATCATAAATATAGTTATTGAATGAATACTGCAAATGTAATCAATGAATACCACAAATGTAATTAATATCATGAGCGTAATTAATGAATATAATGAGTGTAATTAATGAATATCATGAGTGTAATTAATATCTTGAATGTAATTCATGCCACTGAATTGTGAACTTAAAAATGGTTACAATTGCAATGCTGGGCAGTGGTGGCGCACGCCTTTAATCCCAGCACTCAGGAGGCAGAGGCAGGTGTATCTCTGTGAGTTCGAGGCCAGCCTGGGCTACAGAGTGAGTTCCAGGAAAGGTGCCAAAGCTACACAGAGAAACCCTGTCTTGAAAAACAAAACAAACAAAAAAAATGGTTACGATTGCAAATATTATGTTCATTTAAAAAAACAAGGTGGAATGTAATCACCATACATTATATGTGTGTATGAAGTTGAAGACAGCGATGTTCTAAAATAGAAAGTGGTGATGGTGTCATGGGCCTATGAGGATGCTGGACTAAAGTCTATCAAATTGTGCAAATAGGCAAATTGTATACTATGTGAATTATTTGTCAATAAAGATTTTATTAAAAAAAAAGAAAAAGAAAAACCCAAAAAACGGTGTTAAAAAAACTTTATAAAGAAAATGAAGATGAAAAAGTAAAAACAGCTGGGCGGTGGTGGCACACGCCTTTAGTCCCAGCACTTGGAGGCAGAGCTCTGTGAGTTTGAAACCAGCCTGGTCTACAGGGCAAGTTCCAGGACAGCCAGGACTACACAGAGAAACCTGTCTCAAAAACCAAAATAAATAAATAAAAAATAAAAACAAACAAACAAAAAAGCCCAATCAAACAACAAAAAAAAAAGAAAGAAAGAAAAAAAGAAAAGAAAGATGGCCAGGCATAGTGGTGCATGCCTTTAATCTCAGCACTAGGAAGACAGAAGCGTTCTTCCTCCTCTCCCCCCTCCCCCACTTCCTTGTCTTCTTCCTCCTCTTCTGCTGACCTACATCCCTATCCTGGTACACTAGTTTCTTAAAGGCATGTGCCACCACCGCCCGGCTATGCTAGCTTCTTTACCATCCATGGTCCTTCTCTTAGGCTCCTCAACTCCTTTCCACTCATTTTGTGCTGGAGGAAGAGTTTGGAAGAGTGTGAGTCTGACCATTTTCTTTGCCCAAAATCCTTTAAGGCGCACACCTTTAATCCCAGCACTGGGGAGGCAGAGCCAGGCGGATCTCTGTGAGTTCAAGGCCAGCCTGGTCTACAGAGCGAGATCCAGCAGCAAGGACAACACAGAAGAACCTGTCTCAAAAAACAAAAACAAAAAACAAAAACAAAAAAGAAAAGAAAAGAAAAAATCCTTTAACAGTGCGAAGCATCTTCGTACTCTCTGTCTTGGTCACAAAGCCATCCTCAAACTTGGCACTTTAAACCAAGGTAGCAGGCACCTGTGCACCTGTCTTCCCAGCTGTGCTGGTCAATCTGATGTCAGCTGGAGACAGGCTAGGGTCATCTGGAAGAGGGAGCCTTTTTGAGGACACGCCTCCCCGTCGGATCAGCCTGTCGGCAAGTCAGTAGTGTATTTTTTCATTAGTGACCGGTGTGGGAGGACACAGCCCATTGTGGGCGGTGTCACCCTGGGCAAGTGGTACTGGGGCTGTAAAAGAGCAGGGTGGGCGAGCCAGGAAGAGGAAGCCAGTGAGCAGCACTCCTTCAGGGCATCTCCAGCTCCTGCCTCCAGGTTCCTACCGTTTGAGTTCCAGTCCTGACTTCCTTCGGTGATGGGTGATATGTGTAAGCAGAAAGAAACCCTGTCCGCCCAAGTTGCTCTTGGTCATGATGTTTTATCACAGCCATAGTAACCCTAAGACACTGGCACACTGGCCCACTCCATATCCCAGGTCTGCCCTCAGGAGTGAGGGCCTTTTTTCTTTCATATTACACTGCCTCTAGGGCCGGGGTGATGGCTCAGTGGTTAAGAGCACTTGTTCCCACAGAGGACAGTGACCATATGGCTCACAACTGCCGGCCACTCCAGTTCCAGGGGATCCTCTTCTAGCTTCCCGGAAGTGCACGGACATGCTTGCAGGCAAACGCTCAGACACATAAAATAAAAATAAAATGTTTTTTTGCAAGTGTGGTGGCCCACGCCTTTAATTCTAGCACTTAGGAGGCAGAGGCACGTGGATCTCTGAGTTCGAGGCCAGCCTGGTCTACAGAGTAAATTCCAGGACAGCCAGGGCTACACAGTGAAATCCTGTTTGGAAAAAATAAAGTGAAATCTTTTTTTAAAAGAAATTTAAACTGTTTCTATTTCTATTACTAAAACAACAAAACATTATCCACTTACTTCTTATATACATATTGATATACTTCTGATATTTCTATCTGTCTATATCTATATACGTTGAGAATTTTAGAAGGACGTGGCCAGAACGTTCTTCCTTGGATCTCTCCTGAAGTTACAGACTTTAGCAGTCATGTGAAGGCTTAACTGCGTGTGTGTGTGTGTGTGTGTGTGTGTGTGTGTGTGTGTGTGTGTGTGTGTGTGATTCACCTACATGTCACGTTGCTGGCTTGTCACTGTGTATTGCAGTTCTTTGCCATGTGGGCTTTTCCACAGGGAGCTCCTTGTAGGATAGTGACTGACTTTTCCCAATATGAGAGATGCTAGAGGCCAAAGTGTACCTTAGAGCTTAACCTCCAGGGACCTATATCAAATTGGGCAGAGTGATACATACTTGTAATCCCAGCACTGGGGAGGCAGAGGCAGGAGGATCTCAAATTCCAGCCCAGCTTGGGCTATGTAGTGAACTCAAGGCCAGCTTCAGCTATGGAGTGAAACCTTGTCTCAAAAAGTCAAGAAGGAAAAAAGTCAAGAAAAAGTAAGTCCGCCATCTCTTCCGCTGTATATCAGTGGCCACCCAAAGTCATCCCTGATTCAGTGCAGGAGGGGACCACCGAACAGGAGTGTTCACACTGAGAGGAAAGGATCAGGGGAGCCTGTGGTGATATTGTGTCCCCCAATATATTGTGCACTTTAATAAACTTATCTGGGGTCAGAGAACAGAACAGCCACTAGATATAGAGGCCAGAAAATGGTGGCACACACACACCTTTAATTCTGGAGGCAGAGATCTGCCTGGATCTCTGTGAATTCAAAGCCACCCTGGAAACAACCAGGCATGGTGACACATGCCTTTAATCCCAGGAAGTGATAGCAGGAAGCAGAAAGGTATATAAGGCGTGAAAACCAGGAACTAGAGCCTGGTTAAGCTTTTAGGCTTTTAGCAGCAGTTCAGCTGAGATTCATTTCGGATGAGGACTCAGAGGCTTCCAGTTTAAGGAAACAGGATCAGCTGAGGAATTGGCGAGGTGAGGAAGCTGTGGCTTGTTCTGCTTCTCTGATCTTCCAGCATTCACTCCAATACCTGGCTCCAGGTTTGTTTATGTTAATAAGACCTTTTAAGATTCGTGCTAAAAAAAAAAAAAAAAAGATTCGTGCTATAGGGGCTGGGGAGATGGCTCAGCGGTTAAGAGCACTGGTTGTTCTTCCAGAGGTCTGAGTTCAATTCCCAGCATCCACATGGTGGCTCACAACCATCCGTAATGAGATCTGGTGCCCTCGTCTGGCCTGCAGGGGATACATGTAGGCAGAACACTGTATACATAATAAATAAATCTTTAAAAATATTTAAAAAAAAAAGATTCGTGCTACAGGAGCCAAGTAGGAGAGTGGCTGTTACACACTGCCAGCATGATGCACAATCTCCCTTGCTTTTCTAATTTTTTTTTTTAAAGGCAGGACCTCATGTGCCCCAGGCTGGCCTCCAACTATGTAGCCAAGGATGGCCTTCAACTCCTGATCTTCCTTCCTCTACTTCCACAAAATGATATTAAAGGATGAGCCACCCATCCTGGCCAGCATCCTTCATCTCCCTACAAGATCATTGGTCCTTGTCCAATCTCAGTTTGCTGTGTCAGAAATGGGGCGGTTCCTTTTTGCTGTTGTTTAACTTTGTTCTTCTGTTTTGTTTTTGTTTTTGTTTTTTTAAGACAGAGTCTGAGGTAGCCAAGGCTAATCCCAAACTCACTATGTAATTGAGGATGATTTTGAACTCCTGATCCGTGTGCCTCCATCTCCCAAGTGCTGGGATTACAAGCCTGTGCCACAGTACCAGTCAAGGGGTAGGGGTTGCATCTTTTTATGTCTGTGTCTGTGTGTGCTTGAGAATGTGTGTGCAGCTGCCCATGGAGGCCAGAAGAGGGAACCCCAGAGCTGCTGTTAGAGGCAGTTGTGAGCTGCCTGATATAGGTGCCGGGTACCAAACTCTAGTCCTGTGCAACAGCATCAATTGCTCTTAACCTCTGAGCCATCTCTCCAGCCCCAAGGGGTAGTTCTTTTTATTTATTTATCTATTTATCTATTTATTTATTATGTATACAGCATATATGACTGCAGGCCAGAAGAGGGTACCAGATCTCATTACAGATGGTTGTGAGCCACCATGTGGTTGCTGGGAATTGAACTCAGGACCTCTAGAAGAGCAGCCAGTGCTCTTAACCACTGAGCCATCTCTCCAGCCCTGAGGGGTAGTTCTTGATTACTTCATTTATTCCTAAATTTCAGTAACTACAGGTAAGGGATAAACTCCATTTGGCTCTTTATTTTAATTCATTTTGGGGTCTGATACAAGGTTACATTGTAGCAAAGCCTGGCTTCAAACTCATAGCAATCCTCCTGTTTCAGGCTCATGAGTGTTCGGATTAACAGGTGTTAGTTACCACACCTGACTGCTTTAATTTTCTTAGAGAAGAAAAGGCTATGAGCCAAGTGTGGTAGCCCATGCCTGTAATCCCAGCATTCAGGAATTAGAGGCAGAAGGATCAGAACTCTAAGGAGTCCAAAGTCAAGCTGGGCTATAATGAGTTCCAGGCCAGTTTGGGCTATGTAAGACCCTGTCTCAAAAAGAGGAGGATGCTGGGTGGTGGTGGTACCCGCCTTTAGTCCCCGCACCCAGGAGGCTGAGACAAGGGATTCTCTATAAGTTCGAGGCCAGCCTGGTCTACAGAGCAAGTTCCAGGACAGCTAGGACTACACAAGAAACCCTGTCTCAGAAAAGAGAGAGAGAAAGAGAGAGAGAGGAAGAAGAAGGAGGAGGAAAAGGAAGAAGAAAGGGCTAGGTCACGGAAAACTGCAATATTCTTTAGGTCATCTATATAAACATACATTAAACATGTGTATTCAGAGCAACATAGCATACTTAATAGATTTCAATACATTTAATAGTGTAATTATAACGTAACCATTAATTAAACCTAACACTCAGTTAATAAAAATTAAATTGGCCCACTATTTTTATATTCTCTCTCCCTCTGTGGTGGAGATAGGGGATAAACCAGGGTCTTCTGCATGCTAGACAAACGCTCCTCCAAACCCTTCTCTCCCTAAATCAGGACAGTACTCTATTCTTGCAGACTAGCTCACAGCCTAAAGGCGGTGGCGCACGCCTTTAATCCCAGCACTCGGGAGACAGAGCCAGGCGGATCTCTGTGAGTTTGAGACCAGCCTGGTCTACAGAGTGAGATCCAGGACAGGCACCAAAGCTACTCAGAGAAACCCTGTCTCAAAAAACCATAATTAAAAATAAAAAAAAGCAATTCCCAGCACCTACATTAAGTGGCTCACAACTACCTCTACCTCTAGCTTTAGGGAATTTGACACTGTTTTCCGATCTCTTCAGGCACTGACCTCACATGCACACATTGGCATAGACACACACTAATTAAAAAAAAAAATCTTTCTTAAAATAAGAGAAAGCCCAGTATAGTGTCTCATGCCTTTAATCCCAGCACTTGGGAGGCAGAGGCAGGTTGGTCTCCATGAGTTCGAGGCCAGCCTAGTAGACATCCAAGACTACACAGAGAGACCCTATCTGAGAGAGAGAGAGAGAGAGAGAGGAAATATCTGAGGTTTAAAGAGGCTAGTCTCTGACTCATTTCAGTAACAGTTTTTTGGGTTTGTGTGTGTGTGTGTGTGTGTGTGTGTGTGTGTGTGTGAAGGGGTTGGGTGCAGGACAATTTACAGGAATTGGTTCTGAGTTCCACCATGTGGCTCCCAGGTCTTTAGACTTGGCAGAAAGTGCCCTTCCCTACTGAGCCATCCTGCTGGCCCCTGTCTCAGGTACTTCAATCATCAGCACATTCTTCATATGCCATAGTTTATGAAATCTCAAGAGAGACTTTTTATTAACCTTGTACCCAGTTAAGAGTCTACACATTGCCGGCCAGGTGGTACCCACCTTTAATCCCAGCACTCGGGAGGTAGAGGTCTTGTGAGTTCGAGAGTCCCAGCTACACAGGGAGTTCCAGTTCAGGGTTACATGATCAGACCCTGTCTCAAAAAACAAGCCGGGCGGTGGTGGTGCACACCTTTAATCCCAGCACTTGGGAGGCAGAGGCAGGCTGTTCTCTGAGTTGGAGGCCAGCCTGGTCTATAAAGCAAGTTCCAGGACAGCCAGGGCTACACAGAGAAACCTTGTCTTGAAAAAAAAAAAGAAAGGAAGGAAGAAAGAAAGAAAGACAAAACCAAAAGCCTGCTATGAGTTCATTTAATCACAGCACTGCTGAGAATATATAGGAATGTGTGTAGAGTATGGAAGCAGAAACTCCTGCCGTACTATCTGATTCCAAGATACTGTTTCCTTCATCTAATTTAAATTTGAAATCAGAATGTAGCTTATAGTTGGCATGGACGCCCACAAGCTTCTCATCTCCCTCAGGCACAGTCAGCACTCCTTGAATTGCAGAATAAACTATGTCAAACGGAGCCTGTGTCTTTTTACTTCTCCTTGGTCAGAGAATATGATGACTCCAATAATACATATGCTTCCTAACACGAGGCTCACATCCTGTTGCCTTCCAGGAACTTGCTGGCATTCTGCCCTATGCATACATTTACAGAAGCCATCTGCAGAGTTAAGCGTTTTTTATTTTGAATTCTTAAAGTGCTTAGAAACACTATCTTATATTCCACAGTGAACAGCAATATCTCTTATGTGTCAAATAAAAGGCCAGATATTTTCTTGGAAAAAGTCACTTTTTCTTCATATAAAAGTATATTCACTTAAGAGCTGTTGTTTTAAGAGCTCTTTATTAATGCCAGCTTCAGGGTGTACATGAAGCAGGGTGAGACAATTCCAGCTATCCCCAGTGTTACAACTGTAGACACTGAGGAGCATATAATCAATTTTACAATTGATTATAAAGATGAGGTCCTCTGAAAATAAGCTCAATGGCCTGGGATCCAGTAAAGAAAAAGTTAAACTGCTCTATAAAAAATGAACATGGAAAAAAAATATTAGTTTTTGGGGTTGAGGATTTAGCTCAGTGGTAGAGCACTTACCTAGCAAGCGCAAGGCCCTGGGTTCAGTCCTCAGCCCTGGAAAAAAAAAAATGAACATGGGCCAGGCGGTGGTGGCACACGCCTTTAATCCCAGCACTTGGGAGGCAGAGGCAGGTGGATCTCTGTGAGTTCGAGGCCAGCCTGGTCTCCAAAGCGAGTTCCAGGAAAGGCGCAAAACTACACAGAGAAACCCTGTCTCCGGAAAAAAAACAAAACAAAACAAAAAAAATGAACAAGCCGACAAGATGGCTCAGCAGGCTCGCATGCCACTAACACTGACGACCAGAGTTCAATCCCTAGGACCCACTCGGTGGAAGTAAGGAACTGACTCCCACAAACAGTCCTCTAACCTCCACATGTATGCTGTGGCACACACATGCCCACACATGCATCAATAAATAAATAAATAAATAATGTAATAAAACTTTTTTTTAGGCTGGGTGGCGGCGGCGGCTTTAATCCCAGCACTCAGGAAGCAGAGACAGATGGATCGCTGAGGCTAGCCTGGTCTACATAGCTAGGACATGCCCAGGACAGCCAGGGCAACACAGAGAAACTCTGTCTTGAAAAACAAAACAAAAAAAGAAACAACAACAAAAAATAAAATAAAATATTTTAATTTAAAAAAAAAAGAACAAGAATTTGAGGAACTAAAGATAAGAGGAGGTGGGGAACTTGCCTACTTTCGGCCCTCAAGCCTCCAGGTGTGCAGCCCCTGACACTGTGGTGCCTTTTTCAAAGTATGCCCAGCAGGGACCCTGAGAAGGACCCAGCACAATGAGGTCTAGAGGTTGCAGCCTGAGGCAATATGGCATGAGGAAGAATGGACCACTGTAGGCAGTTTTCCTGTCCCAGCAGCGCTCCCAAATAACTACTCAGAAAACACGATATTGAGGGGGCTGGAGAGATGGCTCAGAGGTTAAGAGCACTGGCTGCTCTTCCAGAGGACCTGAGTTCAATTTCCAGCAATCACATGGTGGCTCAGAACCATCTGTAATGAGATCTGGTGCCCTCTTCTGGCCTGCAGTCACACATGCAGGCAGAACGTTCTGTAGACCAGGCTGGCTTGAACTCACAGAGATCCGCCTGGCTCTGCCTCCCGAGTGCTGGGATTAAAGGCGTGTACCACCGCTGCCCAGTTTCAGCTACCTTTCTTAGACCTCTCAGGACCACCTGCTCAGAGGTGACACCACCCATGATGGGCTGGGCCCTCCCACAGCAATCATTAGTCATGAAAATACCCCCCACAGACTTGCTCACAGGCCAAGCTGGTGGAGGCGTTTTCTCAACTGAGGTTCCCTCTCCAGGATGACCCTAGCTGGTGTTAAGCTGACAGAAAACTAACCAGGACAAGAGATGAGTTGGGGAAAAGAAAGGAGACTCACTGCAGGGTGGAATTCTGTCAAAACTTCAGAGTCAGAGGACACCCCCTTGTCCCCCAGCAAACTGGGAGTGGTTTATCTGTTTTAAAGATTTATTTACTGGGGTGGGGGATTGGAGAAATGGTTCAGTGGTTAAAAGTACTTGTTCTTATAGAGGACCTGGGTTCAATTCCCAGTATTCCCATGATGGCTCACAACCATCATAACCCCAGTTCCAGGGGATCCAACGGGCACACATGTGGTGTACATCTACACATGTAGGCAAACATCCATACACATAAAGTCAAATAAATATATAAATAGTATTTTACAAGTGTAAGTATTTGCCTGGTTGTGTGTATGTGTACCACGTGTCTACCTGGTTCCTTTTATTTATTTATTTGTTTGTTTGTTTGTTTTTTGGTTTTTCGAGACAGGGTTTCTCTGTGTAGCTTTGTGCCTTTCCTGAAACTCGCTTTGGAGACCAGGCTGGCCTTGAACTCACAGAGATCCGCCTGGCTCTGCTCCCGAGTGCTGGGATTAAAGGTGTGCACCGCCACCGCCCGGCTACCTGGTTCCTTTAAAGGCCAGAACGGGTGACGACAGATCTGGAACTGGGGTCGGTCATACATGGATGGTTGTGAGCCACCGTGAGGACACTGAGAACCAAACCCAGACCCTCTGCAAGAGCAGCCCATCCTCTCAATTGCCGGGCAGTCCGTCCTGGCCGGCTTATGTCAACTTGACACAAGCTGGAGCCGCTAGAGTCGTCAGAGAGGAGGGAGCCTCAGCTGAGAAAATGCCTTCTTAAGATCCAGTTGTAAAACATTTTCTTAGTTAGGGATTTGTCGGGGAGGGCCCAGCCCATGTGGGTGGTATCACCCCTGGGCTGGTGTGGTCTTGGGTTCTATAAGAAAGCAGGCTGAGCAAGCCATGGGAGCAAGCCAGGAAATTCACCCCTCCATGGCCTCTCCATCATCTCCTGCCTCCAGGTTCCTGCCCTGTTTAAGTTCCTGTCCTGACTTCCTTCAGTGATGGGCTACAATGTGGAAGCGTAAGTCAGATAAACCCTTTCCTCCCCAAGTTACTTTGGTCATGGTGTTTCATGACAGCTATAGAAACCCTAACTAAGTAAGGTAAGGCCGTCGGTGGCATATGACTTTAATCAGGAGGCAGAGGCAGTCAGATCTCTGAGTTCGAAGCCAGCCTGGTCTACAGATGAGTTCCAGGATAGCCAGGGCCACACAGAGAAACCCTGCCTCAAAGAAACAAAACAAAGCAAAAGAAACCCTAACTAAGACACCATCCCATCAGGCGGTGGTGGCGCACGCCTTTAATCCCAGCACTCGGGAGGCAGAGCCAGGCGGATCTCTGTGAGTTCGAGGCCAGCCTGGTCTACAGCGTGAGATCCAGGACAGGCACCAAAACAACACCGAGAAACCTTGTCTCAAAAAAAAAAAAAAAAACAAAAACAAACAAACAAACAAAAAAGACACCATCCCACCAGCCCCCAAAACTGAGAAAGGTTTTAAACTACTGTGTGAACTTCAAAGGATTTGGGAAGATCTATGAAGTGCTATGTGCCCTATACATTTGTAGATACCCTCTAAGATCATTGAGGAAGCCGTATCTGTGAGGGTAGCTAACTTGTTCAGGGAAAGAGTCCTGCACTTGTAATTGGAATGTTGCTCCGACTTCCCTTTTCTGAAGGTTAAGTAACAGGAAGTAAATTTGCTAGAGCTTTCAATCTTTTGTGAAAGGAAAAAAAGTTTTGAAAGAACAGTGTAGATGTTGTCTGCCAGCTGTCTTTGAAAGGTGGTAAAAGCTGGGCCTCAGCCTCCGGAGGGCTGGAATTACAGATGTGTGGCCACCACACCCAGCTGTCTTCAGGCTGTAAGAGGAACCACTGAAAGGAAGTAGGTAGAGTTCAACAGATTTCTTTTATTTCTGAAGATCTGAACTTTCGCTCTAATGAGGAGTCTGTTTAATGACACAGGAATCTTTGCAAATTTAACTAAACCCAGCTCAAGATAGCTTCAGTAAAAAAGGGCATCGGAGAGAATTTGAGCTCCACACAATTTAGAGCACCATGTATATCACAACCGCTGTGGTTGTGCCAAATCTCTCTAAACTTGGAACTGGGGGTGTTGCTCAGTCTGCCTGCCTGGCAGGGCCCTGGGGTGCTCCTGGCACAGCATGGTGTGGAACAGCCTGGAATTCCCGGCGCTGAAGATGTGGAAGCCGGAGGATCAAAAAGTCGAGGTCCAGCTCACCTATGTAGTGAGTCCCAGGCCAGCCTGGACCAATGGTGTGTGTGAAGGCAATACAGACTCCATCTTAGGGAAGGGCCACCATCTTAGACTACTAGCAATAGTGGAGAGGGTGCCTGAACTGAACTGGCTTGCCCCAGTGATCAGATCGGTGAATACCCTGTCATCACAGAGCTTTTCTCCAATGACTGATGGAAGCTGATGCAGAGATCCACAGCCAAACACCAGGCCGAGCTCCAGGAGTCCAGTCAAAGAAGAGAAGAGGGATTCTATAAGCAAGGGGCATCAAGATCATGATGGGGAAACCTGTAGAGCCGACCAAACCAAACTAGTGGGAACTCATGAACATTGGATCAATGGCTGTGGAGCCTGCATGGGACTGGATTAGGCTCTCTGTATGGTGAGACGGTTGTGTAGCTTCATCTGCTTGGGAGGCCCCCTGGCAGTAGGATCAGAATCCATCCCTGGTGCATGAGGGGGCTTTTTGGAGCCCACTACCTATGGTGGGACACCTCGTGCAACCTTGAGGCAGGGGGAAGGGCTTGGACTTGCCTCTACTCGATGTGCCTCCCCATGGGAGGCCTTGTCTTCTTGTGGGGGAAAGGCGGAGGTTTGCAGGTTGGGAGGGGGGCTTGAGAGATGGGGGGCAGGAGGAGGGAAGAGGGGGATCTTTGGTGTGTAAAATGAATGAAACAATTTTCTTAATTAAAAAAGTAATACATACATACATAAATGTTAGTCAGAAATAAGTTAACATGGCCGTCTCTCAAGCCCTGGTAGCTGCAGCAGTAGAGGAAAGAAAGATGGGCTGATGAAGAGAGAGGGGCTTGGCTCTGAGCAGAGATGGAGCAGCCGGCGGGGTGGGTGTTCCCGAGGGTGGAACAGGAGGTCCTGGCAACGGAGTTAAGTGACAGAGGGCAAAGGTTTAAAAGGTAGAATTACAAACAAGGATAGGAATTAGAGGCAAGGAGAGCGAGCTTTGCCTGACAGGCAATTTTACATGTCGAGGAAAGGAACCTGGCGACAGGTGATGATGTAATTGCTTAGCGGAGGCTGGAGGAGCATGGGGAGTTGGTGATGGGGAAGGAGCTGGGATAGAGTAGTGTGCATTTTTCCACAAGGAGGTATAATGGCGCAAGATAGCCAATGGACAGTCATCACAGAGGCTATGGGCCGTGGAGGGCATAGGCCCGAAAGACATGTGGTACCAGAGAGCAAAACGAGACTGACCTCCAGCGTCCCAGAGAGTCAGCGAGGACTAATGAAAGGCACAAGATAGCCAATGGACAGTCATCACAAAGGCTATGGGCCGTGGAGGGCACAGGCTGCTTCCATATGCCATCACATGGGGTAGGGGCCAAGGGACTTACAGCCTGAAAAACATGTGGTGCCAGCCCCATGATCGAGAGACAAATGAGCGAATCCTCAGTTGTGGAAAAATGACCAAAAGGGAGGCTTGGGGGAAGGGGGGTGGGGGTGGGGGTGCTTACCGATTATGCTGGTGTTGGATGTGTGAGTGTTGAAGGTTCCAGGGCTCCTAGTGTCTCAGGCTGATGGCAGGCAGGAGATATGCGCCAGGAGGACCCCTGCGGAGTCACTAGCACCAATGTTAGGATATATTACACGGGGACCCCGAGGGTATCCCAAGGGTGCAGGGAAACATGCTGCCATGCTGGGCAGATGCTGGTGGGCAACCCACTCCGTGCAGGCATGGCGGCAGGGCGGCGGGTGGACAGTCACAACTCAGATGCTCCATCCGTGAGGAAACGGTTTATTATAATAGAGAGACGGAGAGAAGGTAGGAAAGAGGGAGAGAAGAGAGAAAGAGAAAGAGGGAAAAAGAGAGAGAGAAAGGGGAGGAGTTTTTCCTTAAAAAGAGGCTTTTATGTCAGGATGCAGGGCTGCGCCACGGGGCGGGTCAGAATATTAACATCTACAATCTGCAGACTTAATTGTCCGTTTGCCATGAAAGGTAATATAGTCACCGTTGTTGGAGGTTAGAACATGGGGTAAAGGATAGACACATTATCTGGCCTACTGAGCCACATAAACTATGGGCATGGAATATGTGCCACCACTATGGGCTAGCAAGCTGGTTCAGTGGGTCAAAGGTGACTGCCACCAAGCCTGAAAACCTGTGCGTGATCCCTGAAACCTGCAAGGTAGAAAAGAAACCAACTCCCAGAAGTTGTCCTCTGACCCTCACACTCATGTGCCCCCCAAATAAACAAGTAATAAACAAACAAACGTGAGAAGTGTGTCATTACAAGCGTATCTAGAAGGACCACAGGAGATGGTTGGTTTGGGGAAGGCAGGCGGTAGGCGGTTTTGCTGTAAAAAGCCCATTGGGGTGTCTTGAGATTGGAAGGAAGACAGAAAGACAAGGCTTCATGAGACCTTCCAGGCTTCTTCTTAGCAGCACTCAAAGTTTAGCTTTTTTGTTTGTTTTTGCTTTTTATTAATCTTTTTATTAAAAATAGATTTTTTCAGATGGGTGTGGTGGTACACGCCTTTGATCCTAGCACTTCAGGAGGCAGAGGTGGATCTCTGTGAGTTTGAGGCCAGCCTGGTCTATAGAGCGAGATATAGGACAGGCGTTGCCAAAACTACACAGAGAAACTCTGTCTCCAAAAACCAAAAAAAAAAAAAAAAAAAAAAAAAAACCCCAAAAAAAAAAAAAAGGAGTTGCTGTGGTCATGTTGTCTCTTCACAGCAATAGAAACCCTAACTAAGACAAACACAGAGATACATGTTCGAAGATACAGGAGCCCCATGAAAACACAAAACCAGAAGCCATAATATGTACACAAAGAACCTCCTAGGTTCAAGGTCAGCCTGGTCTACACAGTGAGTTCCAGGACAGCCGGGACTACACAGAGGAACCCTGTCTCAAAAAAGTTCTGAAAAATACATTATGGGACAAAGAACCTCCAAAGATGCCATTGAGTTCATTTTGTGTTGCCCATCTACTGCTGGCCATGAGGCCTGCCCTTAAGGACAGTTTGAACAACCTGTAAGACTCAGTTATAGAAAACTAATTTTTCATTTTCAAGTGGTTATTAACTGGAGATAGCTTCTGGGTGAAGGATGTGGGCTTGTGTTCACTTCCCTTCTCATCCCTGGGACCCCATCTGGGGCAGACCCCTGCAGGGCCTGTGCATGCTGCCTCAGTTTCCCTGAGCTCATATGTGCATCGGCGCTGCTGTGTTCAGAAGGCCTTGCTTCCTTGGTGCCCTCCATCCCTTCCGGCTCTTACAGTCTTTCTGCTGTTTCTTCCACTGAGCTTTGCGGGGAGGGATTTAGAGACATCCTATTTAGAACTGAGTGTTGCAAGGTCACCCACTCTCCGAGAGTTGTTCAACACTGGGTCTCTGTATTTGTTCTCATCTACTGTGGCTTCTCTGATGATGACCGAGAAAGACACTGATTGACCTAGGGGTATGGCAGAATTTGTGAGTCTTTTTATGACTTGAGCAGAATATTAGCACTGTTTTTTTTTCCCCTAGATGCCTGGCCTATCTGTCTCAGGTACTTGGTCACTCTGTTTTTATTTGAGAAAGGGTCAAACATAGCTAACGCTCTATGTAGCCTTAGCTGTCCTGGAACTCACTGTGTAGACCAGGCTGGCCTTGAACTCACAGAGATCCACCTGCCTCCGCCTCCCAAGTGCTGGGACTAAAGTCATGGGCCACCACACTTAGCAGCAGCACTCAAATTTTAGGCCTGCTAGGATTGTATTGTTATTTTTTGAACCAGCTCTGGCTGGCCTCGAACTCACCGAGATACCTACCTTTTGCCTCTTGAGTACTAGGATTAAAGGCATGCACCACCATCCCTAGTCAGATCGCATGCTTTTTTTGAGACAAGGTCTCCAGCCCAAGCTGTTCTCAAACTCCCATGTAGCTAAGTACGGCCTTGAACTCCTGGTCCTCCGGCCTCTACTTCCCAAATGCTGGGATGGCCAGCATGCTCCCCCCTGCCTTGGTTCCATTACATGGCCTTTTCACAGTAACAGAAGAAAAGAAACTCATAAATAAATGTACTTACCAAATGCACCAGTGAGGGCAGCAGGTGTGTGGGTTACAGCAAAGGGGACAGAGTTCTGGAGGTCTCAGGCGTCATCAGATGACATTTTTAACTTTAAGATTCGTGGGAACTACGGGTCGGCTAAACGAATACAACCCAAAGATTTCACCTGAGAGTCTAAAGCAGCATTTCTCAACCTGTGGGTCTCGACCCCTCTGAGGCCAAATGACTCTTTCACAGAGGTCGCATATCAGATATCCTGCATATCAGATATTTACATTACAATTAACAGTGGCAAAAGTAGCAGCCAAATAATTTTATGGTTGGGGGTGACCACAACGTGAGGAACTAGTAAAGGGTCGCAGTGTTAGGAAGGTTGAGAAGCGCTGGTCTAAAGGACATTAAGTCCGATACAGGAATGACAGTAAATGACTGCTAAAGAGATGAAGGATACCCCGAGACAATCCAGGCTCTGGGTCTGTTGCATTCTGAATATGCAACCCTCGAATGCCAATCAGTTTGCAGTCTCCACACAGGTGTAGCTTTTACAGCGAATTTCAGTTGGCAAGATGTTCTTACAACTGGAAACTTTTTCTTTTTATCTGGTGTTTAGCTTTCCAGTCTCAAGACCAGTCTACCCAGTCAGCGGTGGCTCAGGTCAGTCATGTGACCGGTCTGGTGGCTCAGGTGTTTGTCATGTGGCAGGTCTTGCATTCCATCTCCAGTTCTGTCTTTACCTTTGGTCTGCTTATGTCTGGTGCCCTTGGCCTCCACTTCCTTCCAAACCGGTACCTTCAATCTGTCAGATGAGGGCCAGCTGCTCTGCTGCAGTGACATGCCCAGTCTCCATTCTGGCTACAATGTCCATTTTCCCAGCATCCTCCTCACTCATTGCCCTAACTCTTACTTTATGGAAATCATATTTGTCAGTATTAATCCCACTGGGAGAGAATAAGACCACTACCACAATTTTAAGCAAAATCTGAAGCAAGCTTTAATTAAATGCTGGCCAGGATAATGGACTCTTTAATTAAATGCTGGCCAGGATAATGGACTCTGGCCAGGTCCACTTCAGGGTTCCCAGGAAACGGCCACAAGTCACATTTTGCTGAGGCTTATAAAGGTACACCCAAAAGGCTATGTACTTCTGATTAAGCTCAATCAGGGACGTATCTCTTGTCCATGTACCTCCCACCCGCATGTGATCAAGCACGTTGGTGCAGATGGATTAAACAACAGGACAAACGGAAACTTATTCTTAACTGTCTTCACTGCAAACAGAACCTTTGACCTGCAAGGTCTGTTTTTCCTCTTTTGGTCTCCCATTAACTTACAAGGTGTATCATTCATGTTCCTGTTTTGGTCTCTTATCAGGTCCCAAAGGCACTCAGGACAAATGGCTAACGGCGGTGCCTATCTGATATACCGAAGGGCACGCTGGCCGCCTGGCTCTCAGCATCGCAAGTACCTGTAATGAAGTCCTGGCTCCTCTCAGCACTTCTCATCTCTGCCCTCTACCCTGTTAAGGAACCTGCCTGACTCCACTTTAAAGGCAGGAGCCACCACGCAGCCTTTAATCCCAGCACTGGGCAGGCAGAGCCAGGCAGATCTCTGTGAGTTATAGGCCAGCCTGGTCCACGGAGCGAGATCCAGGACAGGCACCAAAACTACACAGAGAAACCCTGTCTTGAAAAAAAAAAAAAGAAAAGAAAAGAAAGAAAGAAATCAGTTCTTGCTGGGCGATAGTGGCATGCGCCTTTAATCCCAGCACTTGGGAGGCAGAGCCAGGTGGATCTCTGTGAGCCCGAGGCTAGCCTGGGCTACAGAGTGAGTTCCAGAACAGGCTCCAAAGCTACACAGGGAAACCCTGTCTCGAAAAACAAAAACAAACAAACAAACAAAAAAAACCAAACCAAAAAATAAATAAATAAATAAATAAATAAATAAATAAATAAATAAATAAAAGATAAATAAAGGCAGGAGCCATTATGCTGTATTTTTAAAAATAAGTTTCTATTAACTGTGAGAGTTGAATAGCAATCAGAGCTCTGTAAGTTTGAGGCCAGCCTACAGAGTGAGTTTCAGGATAGCCAGGGCTATACAGATAAACCCTGTCTAAAAAAAAAGAAAGAAAGAAAGAAAAAGAAAAGGAGGGAGGGAAAAATGAAAGAAAGAAAACCTCAGTCTTAAGAAGGTACACTAGCACATGCATGGAATCCCTGTGTTATGAATTATTGTGTGGGGGCGGGAGGGGAGACATCCCCGAGGGTACCCCGGGCATGCAGGGAAACATGCTGGGCAGGTGCAGTGGAGGGCTGGGCAGACGCATGCCATGTGGGCATGGCAGCGGCGGTGGCCAGTAATAACCCAGACGTTGCTTCCACTTGGAGAGTTTATTACAATAGAGAGATGAAGAGAAAGATAGGGAAGAGTGAGACAGAGACAGGAGAGAAGACAGAGAGAGAAAGGTTGAGGGTACGCACCTCGTCACCTCGTGGGAGGAAAAGCAGAAGGGAGAGAGGAAGGGGAGGAGTTTTTCCTTAGAATGAGACTTTTACGTCAGGACGTGGGGCAGATCAGAATATTAACACCCTGCATTTGGAAGACGGATGTAGGAAGAGCACCTTGAGTTCAAGGCCATCCTGGGCTGTAGGGTGAGACATTGTCTCAATAAACAAAAACAAATCTCAGTGGTTGTATCAGCCACTGCTTTCAGGTAAGCTACTATAAACTTTATTGGTTCCAAACCACTATCATTCAACCAGGCATGGTGGCTCACACCTGAAACCCTAGTGTTCAAGACACGAAGGCAGGATCATTGTCCAGCCTGGGATACAGGGTGAGCTCTTGTCTCAGACAAACGGACACACCAGCTGGGTGGGTGTGGTAATGCATAGCTGTTACCCCAGCATTGGAGGGGTGAAGGCAGGAAGATGGGGAGTTCAAGGTCATCCTTGGGCACATAGTAAGTTTGAGGCCAGCCTGGGATAACTAGACCTCCCCCCTGGCCCCCAAAAAGAACAGATGTGTGGGGTTCTGGGGCAGCGGAGTTTGGCTGACCTTGACTGGGCTGAAGACCAAGGCAGAGACAATGGAGGCACAAACAGTCTTACGGCCCAGGAACCCAATCATTTCCACTGCGCTGTAAGCCTCCCAAAGGGTTAAACAAATAAATTCTCTCCCAGGACATAGCTTTTGGCTTCTTGCCTGAGGGAGCTGTGTATCAAGTCTCACTAGTAATATGCCACTCTCCCCTTCCCTCCAGCCAATACTGTCCAGCCCCAGGCCACAGGAAGAAGCGGCTCACGGTGGTGGCAGGCCAAAGAGCAGGTAACAGAAGCGTCAGAAGGAGTGGTAGACATGGAGTTAACAGGTTAATTATGATTTAGTGTGTGTGTGTGTGTGTGTGTGTGTGTGTGTGTGTGTGTGTGTGTGTATTATGGAGGTCAGAGGACAGCTGTGTGGACTCAGCTGTCTCCTTCACCTTCACAGAGGATTCGGAAGAGGCAGGGTTGGATTCTCCGATTCCGGCTTATGCAGTGAGCTCTTTACCAAAGAGCCATTTCACTGGATTCTTTTTTTTTTTCTTTTTTCTTTTGAGACAGGGTCTCACTATGTGGCTTTGGCTGTCCTAAACTCACTATATAGACCAGGCTGGCCTCGAACTCAGAGAGATCCACCTGCCTCTGCCTCCAGAGTGCTGGGATTAAAGGAGTGTGCCACCACATCTGGCAGTCTCATTGGTTCTTAAGTTTTTGTTTTGTTGTAACATTTATTCACTTAGGGGAAGGGATGTTTGTAGGAGTCAGAGTTATCAGAGTTGATTCTCTCCTTCTACCTTGTGGGTTCCAGAGATCACACTCAGGTTGTTAGGCTTGGTGACAAGTGACGAGCGCTTTTAGCTGCTGGGCCATCTCACTGGTCCCCCTTTAAAATGTGTTTTGTCTGTTTGTTTGTGGGGTTTTTTGTGTTTTTTTTTTTTTTGAGACAAGGTCTCAGTGTGTAGTTGGCCTTATTGAAATGAATGATAAGTGGAGCTGGTGACGGTGCTGGTTACCGCGTGGAAAGGTCACGGTCACGACAGAACTCAGTATTAGTTTCAGAGCTTTATTAGGAGGGGGTGGGGAGACAAGAGAACCAGGTCTGGGGGGGGAAGCACGTGCAGAGAGAGGGACTCTTGTATAATATTAGAGGGACCAGCCTTAATATTGTCATCCCAGGGGCTCAGGAGAGATAACTACTAACGGCGAGGACCATTTTCAGGAAACAGAATCTCAGCACACCGAGCTCTATAGTCCACTTGCTTTAATTCCTCTGGCATAACATCCCTTATACACAGCTTCACTTCTGTTCTCATGTCTAGCTCCTTTCTTGCCTGATTTCTCTCTCTATTTATCTACTGCTTCCTCTAAGTTCTATCTTAATTCTCTCGTCTTAACTCTGCCTCATCTAGGTCCTTTTCAGCTTGTTCTTACCCAGCTAGTACTTCCCCATCTGACTCTTCCTCATCTTCCATCTCGTTCCTCTGGTACTCTCTTCTAGCCCTTCAACCTAGTTCTTCCCCATCTCAGTTTGTTCTTCTCAAGTTCTTACCCGTCTAGTTCTTCCATTCTCTGTTTTCTTCTCTGTTCCGTGCCCTGGAAGTCCTGGTATATAAAGCCGGGCTTCCAGGGTCAAACGGAGGGGTGATAAGAATCACACTGAGAGGCAATAACCGTTAATTATCATTTGCAACCCCAAAGGGAAGTGACCAATGGGGAAATGAATTAACTAAAGGCTAAATTCAGGTAATATCTAAGAAGAGGGATCTTATGTGCTCAACTATAGTCTTAAACGTGATTAGTAGAAAATGTTAATAATCTATAAATTGCTAGGTCAATGGGAGAAAATAAAACAGTCTTCTTTTTTCCTGTGGCTATCTGTCCAAGCTATCTGCCGTTTTTCTGCAGGGTGGGGGAAAGTGTGCTCAGTCGCTAGGCAACCTGTGTACAGCTAGATGCCTCTGATGATAGTTAAAGGGAGATCTGGAACTAGAGGTAAGGTTTGGGAAAGCAGGAAGTAAAGCTTAATTGGCACATCCGCCAGGCCTTCTCAAATGGGTAGCCTGGATGCTTAAGTCTGTTCTTAGAAAGTACGGAGGTATCTCTGATAAGGTGCTTTCCTCCATCTGGGGATGGACCTGGCTGGATGCTGCCAATGGTGATAATTACAGGGAGGCTTGAACTGGGGTTCTGGCTGAGCATAGCTGTCAGCACAGAAGGTTATCTAAATATTCCTAGAAGTGGTTAGGTAAGGAGTTAGAGGTCTATAAGACTGTAAGAAAGGAGGGTCCGAGCTAAATTGTGTAAAGCTATTACTTAACGTCCACTTAACCTAGGTGGTGTCTCCTTGTGGAATTTACCTTAAATCAGGAGACTGTTATTACTGCTAGTCCTTGAAAGTGGCCAAAGGAGATATCTGATTCCAGAGAAAACCTTTCCTGAGGCTGTTCTCCAAATACCTGGAATGTCCAGAGAGTGATCAGTCCACACTGTTAGCCCTAATTAGGGAAAAGTCAATTGGGAAAACTATGAAGGCACACATGATTTTCATAACAGAACACAGCTGATATATAACAAGCCAAGTAATACCAAAAACTCCTTGGGATTTGGCTTCCTCTGGAGGAATTCCCTGATTCCTCCAGGTAGTGACTTTGCCATAACCAGCTGAGTTCTTATGATATATTCCTGTGGCCTGCAGCAAGGGACGATGGTGAGGGGAGAGAGAGAGCAGAGCAGAGAGGGGGTGGGGTCTGCATCCGGCTTTTTAAGGGCTCCTGGTGAAGTGGGCTTACGGAGCTACATCACACATGCGCTGATTGCATGACCACACCGTGCTTGCACATAGTCACCAGCGCACACTGATGGCATAAGACGCAAGACCCTTTGCTTAACCCCTGAACTGCGCATGTGCGGTCATGTAGCTGGAGTGAGGGCAGAATTCTAACATTCCAGACTTTTTGCTTATTATTAAAAAGTGAGTGAATAGGAATAGGGGCATCATTTCTCCCAGAAAAACTGCCTCCAGCTGACTTGGTGGACGTTGGTCGGCTCCTAGGGGGGTAGGGAAGGGGGGCTTCTGAGGTAGACAGGCGTCCTGGGATGGTGGGCTGTCCTGCTGCCTCGGAGCCGTTCATCCCTCTTGGATTGGCACTCTGGCCACTTTTGTGTCTGACAGGATGCTGGTGAGACAGAAAAAAGCTTAGAGAAAAAAATTTACCAGGCCGGGCGGTGGTGGTGCATGCCTTTAATCCCAGCACTCAGGAGGCAGAGGCAGGTGGATCTTTGTGAGTTCGAGGCCAGCCTGGTCTACAGCGTGAGATCCAGGAAAGGCACAAAGCTACACAGAGAAACCCTGTCACGAAAAACCAAAAAAAAAAAAAAATTTACCATCAGGGAGGTCCCAGGGTGAGGGAAGGGGCATCTCAGGACCAGGAATTTGGGTTGCACTTATCTGGAGCAGATCAACCTGTCCAGATGGATTCAAGATGGTTACTGGAGCTTACAAAAATTTTGAACATATTAAGAAGCAGTCATGAGAAAATTAAAGTCTTGGGCTGATGACCATTGTAGTGTTTGGTACTCTGCTTGTATTGGTTAGTGTTAATGACAGAGACAGAGAGATTGGAACATGTTTTTAATTTTTTAACCTGAGATAAGCTTTATCAGAGACAGATTATTTTAAGGCACCTGTTTCCTTTACTAGTTCAGCATCCAGGAGACACAGGTGATCAATTATTGAGAGCATTTAACAGTAATAGATGGTTATATTAAAGTCTGTCTTTGTAGAGCCCAGACACTTTTGGGTCTAGGGGTATAAATACCTTTTTTTTTTTTACTTTTTTTTTTTAAGATTTATTTATTTATTATGTATACAGTATTCCGTCTGCATATATACCTACAGGCCAGAAAGAGGGCGCCAGATCTCATTACAGATGGTTATGAGCCACCATGTGGTTGCTGGGATTGAACTCAGGACCTCTGGAAGAACAGACAGTGCTCTTAACCACTGAGCCATCTCTCCAGCCCCGTAAATACCTTTTAACTGCTACAGTTTCTTACTTGATGATCCCTGGACTCCAGCTCTGTGGTGGCCCTGTAACCATTAGCTGAGCAGTTAATTAATTAGGAGAGGGAACCAGGAAGAGAAAAACTTGTGGGGTGAGAACTCATTCTTTTGGAATTAGGGGCAAGGCAGAGAGCAGGGCCCTGTCTGTGTCCCTGTGCATGAGGAGGAGAAGGACTTCTGACAGGTCTGGAGTGAGGCACATGGAGGGAGCAATGACATGAAAGCTCTTACCTTAGCTGGAAAATCTTCTCCCATCAAGCAACCCTGAAAGTACAATTAAGTCTGATGAGGTGGGTAAGGCTGTCCTCCCTACCCAGACAATAGGGAAATGAGAAGGAGAAGCAGGGCCCCAGTACTCTCTCAGGACAGAATGGTGTCCAGAAGGAAGGAGATGGGTCGCCCAGATATTATTATTGCTACCCTGGGTTCCCTGTATGAGATGGGAGTGGCCGGGGCAGGACCCGGGCAGCGTTAGTCATTGCTGAAAGCCAAGCCTAGAAAGTCAGCCGGAGGGTGGTCCTCATCTGGCGTTCCTATGCCGCTAGGTGCATTAGAACAGTCAGTTGACCAGTGGCCCTTTTGGCAGCATTTTGGACAAGGCCCTATCGGTGCCCCTGGTGGGGCAGTGGTGCAAGCCCGGGCCCAATGACCATAGTGGGTTGGGGGAAAGAGAGCAGAGCAGAGAGAGAGGGTGGGGTCTGCATCTGGCTTTTTAAGGGCTCCCGGTGAAGAGGGCTTACAGAGCTACACCATGCATGTGCTGATTGTGGGACCATGCCGCGCACGTAGTCACCAACACACACTGATGACGTAAGACGCAAGACCCTTTGCTTAACTCCTGAACTGCGCATGTGCAGTCATGTAGCTGGAGTGAGGGCAGAATTCTAACACTTACGGTTCACAAAGATCCACCTGCCTCTGCCTCTGCAGTGATGAGATTAAAGACATGTGCCACTGCACCTTGCTAAAATGTTTTTGAGGTACAGTTTTACTTTCAGATTAGCCTGGCTGGGAACTCACTGTGCAGCCCAAGCTGCCTCAAACTCAGCAGTCCCCTGCCTTGGCCTCTTAAGTGCCGGGGTGTAAGCATGGACTGCCATGTTCAATTTCTGTTTTCTTTTAGGTCCACAGAGCTAGGAGTCCTACAGACTTTTGCAAAAAGCAAGATTAATGAACAACCCTGGTGTTCACTCACAGGAAACCTGCACCCTCTCCTTTTGCAGAATTTGCATAATAGGCTCATTTAAGGGCAAGGTGTGTAGCTCAGCGGCAAAGCACTTGCCTAGCATTCACAAAGCCCTGGATTTGGTCTCTAGTACCACAAAGAAACAACAAAAGAACACAATATGGTCAAAGGAAGCCAGGTGTGATGGTGTATCTTACCACCAGGCGACAAGAGACTAGCTTGGTCTATAAATTAATCCAAACAGGGGATGCCGGCCTGAGGAGCCACTTCTCCCTCAGAGACTTCCATTCAGGTAAAGCCAGACCCTTAATCATGTCTCAGAAAACAATTCCAGGTTGAGTCTGAGTGAAGCACAGTGAGTGTGAGTTTATTAAGATAAGGGAGACTACACACTTTAGATTTAAATGGAGGCTTTGGAAAATGGAAAGTACACAGCCTGAGTGCTTTGCAAGGAGGATAGTCACCCTTAGGGATGGATGGATGGATGGATGGATGGATGGATGGATAGATGGATGGATGGATGGATGGATGGAGATATGTATATCTATTATATATTACATATGTGTGTGTGTAATTTGTGGCTTTTTTTTTAGACTGGGTCTCATGTAGCATAAGCTGGCCTCAAAGCCAAGGATGAACCTGAACTTCTGACCCTCTTACCCCACCTCCCACGTGCTGGGAGGACAGCCATGCTACTAGAACCAGACTCGAGGCTATTTAAATTACAGTGTTCATAGAATATAATTTACAACCAAGTTTAAAGATCAAGCAAAGTTTAAAAATAAAAGTTTAATAATTAAGTAAAAACCTGGTTTACTTCCTCCCTCCCCCCCCCCCAGACAGGCCTGTCCTGGATCTCCCTCTGGAGACCAGCGTGTGGGTGGTTGTCTGTGCTTTACCCTGAAGGCCACCCCTAGTAGGCAGCAGGTAACTGCTAGGTACCTGCCCCCCAACAGATGGGGCCTTGGGGGACCCCTTAAGACGTGGGATGCTATGTGCTCACTCTCTTGGCTACCTAGTGATTTTAGAGGCTGGAGGCTGATGCTGCGGATCAAGGCAGAGTTCTCCAGAGAACCGTGTTGGACTGTGCCTCACCCCTCCTGGACCCCTGCACCAACTCCCTTATCCTTGTGAGTTAACCCAAAATAAACCCCTTTGATTATCAGATAAACTCCGTGGAATTTCCTCTTTAGACCAGGCTCACCTCGAACTCAAAGATCTGCTTACCTCTGCCTCCTGAGTGCTGGGATTAAAGGTGTGCACCACCACCACCACCACCACCACCACCACCACCGCCCCCCCCTACTTCTTTCTTTTATCTTAAAGAATTTCCTTTTGTAAATGAAACTGTAGTGTAGTTTTATGAGGTTTAGATTTAAGGATCGCAGAGGAAAGCTAAAAAAGTAAAACTCAAGGTTACAAACACTCTGGCCTTGATCAAGTAAGCATAGTTTGTTGTTGTTTTAAACAACCCCTGTGTGAGAAGTCTTTTGGAAAACACAGATTATCTCTGCAGGCCATCTAGGCATTATCAGTTGCGACCAGTTTCTTGACCTTTGGCCAGCAGGAAAGGTAAACTGGGTCCCAGGGTGAGTGTCTTTCTCTTCCTCTGTCTCTTACTTAGCTGTCCTTGTCTAGGGCTGTATGGCTATATCCTGTCTCCAAAAACTAAGCAACCCAGTACCCAACAACAAAACAGAATAAACAACAAAGGAAGGCGTGAGGGTCAAAAGGGAGCCAGCCATGGTGGTGCACGACTGTAAGCCCACACACAAAGGAAGCTGAGGCAGGAGGATTGTGAGTTTGAGGCCCAGTCTTAGAAACGTACTGAAGCCCTAGAAAACAAACAGGGCCCAGCAAGATGGATGAGCAGATAAAGTTGCCCGCCTCTAAACCCGAGGACCTGAGTTCCATTCCCAGGACCCGAGTGAAGGGAAGAAAAATGACTTCTAGAAGTTGTCCTCTGAGCTCCACATGCTCACTCCCCACCCCCAAAGAAATTCAGAAATGAATAAATGTAAACATTTTTTGTTTAAAAAAAAATGAAGAGTCAGAGCAGGAAGAACTAAGCAAGAGACAGAAGACTGGATACTTGGACTGATGCAAGGAAGGGTCATAAAGCCAAGGAATGCAGAAGGCAGAGAAGGCGAGGACAGATGTGTATCTTCTGTAAGTTTTTAGAAGGCTTCAGCTCGTCCAGCCCCTGACTTTAGCCATGTGAGGAGGTTTACTGGGGGTAGATGTGGGCACATCCTTTCCAGTCATGGTCTGTTGAAATCTCTTACACAGCTGCTCCTGTCTCTAAGAGTGAGACCATGAGCAAAGAGATCTGGAGAACATCTAAGCTGCCTCCTCTGTGGACATGTTTTATTTTGTTTTGTTCGTTTTCCAGACAGGGTTTCTCTGTGTAGCCCAGGCTGTCCTGGAACTTGCTCTGTAGACCAGGCAGGTCTTGAACTCACAGAGATTCGATTGTCTCTGCCTCCTGAGTGCTGGGACTAAAGGCATGTGCCACAACTGCCCGGCTCTCTACAGACTTTTATGGAAGCTTCTAGACACTGGGTACCACATATTAGATAAATGCCATTAGGCTCCACAAGAATGTCAAAATACCAAAAAACCAAAAAACAAACAAACAAACAAAAAACAAAGAGAAAGAAAGAAAGAAAGAAAGAAAGAAAGAAAGAAAGAAAGAAAGAAA